>OX578138.1:91042413-91214913 GCA_951213105.1 Amaurobius ferox | reverse complement strand
ATGCATTATGATTTAAACGCGCTTCTGTATATTAAATACGTCTCTGCCATTTAAATGTATTAGTTTGATTTCATTATTTTCCTGTATTCTAATTTGTTTAATATAATATTCAAGTTCTAACAGCTTAGATGATCTTTCATATTAAGATTATCAAATATTGAAATTCACTTTTTATACTTCTAATTTTATAATTATTTGTTAAATTGAGTTTTAATTTGAAAACTTTCGCAGTTCACATATTTCTTAGTCCATCCAAAGCCCGGGTTTTTGCTAGTTTAGAAAGATTGTAGATGATTTATATCTAAAACCGTTAGAAAATACTAATACCACAAATTCTTTAATTTTCGATAAAGTGCTTTCTTACGAAAACAACAAGAATGTATTCTTCTTATGAACAAATCCATTGTACTGGTAGAATTTGAATAATTAGATTATTTAATAGTTATGAGATCAATCTGAAACAATTCTCCACATTTTTAACGCTCGCCGAATTACACTAGAAACTGCGTTAAGCATACACTCCTATTACATAACATCATTAAAATGTAGTATATTTATCATAATTTTCAAGCATTTATAGGCAATATGACCGTCTGAATTGCAAATATTTATATAAAGAACAGTATTCTGGAGTTCTACGTTGCGTATTATTGCAAAACGCATCCTCTAGAATCGGGGGTGTCTATGCAGGATACAAGAAGGAGTAAAAGTTTCTGAATAAATTTACGTTTATTGGCAAGCACAAAGTAAAAATTAATAATATGCAATCAAACAGCATTTAAATGCTCCACTACTTTCACTGAACAAGCGATATTAGTCACAGAATGTTGACGAAAGTAATTTCAGAAAACAGCCACTGCTATTCTCAAAACATTGACAGAAATCACAGTCCAATGTAGCTGATGCCATGTCAATTCGTCAACTCCACTGCAACGGAGGTGTGAATCCTTTTTATAGTCCCTCCATGGAGACTTCTGTAAGTCTGTATATCCCAATAATCGTTCAATCCAGAAATTTCTGGAACATTCCAGAAGTCGTCAGATGTCACCAAATTGGCGATAAATTGTCAAATCTGTAAACCTGTCTTCTAACAGGGAAATCCTGGCTACACAAGTTCACGTCATCTTCGCGCCATGCTGACGTCATGTGCTGTATTTTCTTCGCTTGACCTTCGAGACAGATGAAAGAGGTGGGGCCAAACGGAACATTGCGCGTTCGCAACAGTATGACATCAGATACTGATCCTGATATATATATATATATATATATATATATATATATATATATATATAAGAATGGATATTATAATACCTCGTTGGCAAACGTTGGCGGCCTGCAGACCCATCCGCCGGCAAACGTTGGCGGCCCGCAGACCAGTTCTGTCGCCACTTTGCAGCACATGCAGGACACCCTAGATGCTCCCATATCGACCAGGACCATCATCCTTCGATTGATCACTGGCGACCTGCACTCATTAAAAAGTCTGCCATTGACCCAGCAGCACAGATGCTTCCGTTTGCAATGGTGTCGGAATAGAGTCACGTGGTTGCCAGTATGGCCCTAGGTCGTGTTCTCAAAAGAGTCACACAGTTTTAGCAATGACAATCGTCGTGTATGAGTCTGACGTAGAAGTGGTGACAGGTCCTAATCGACCGCACCTGTTGAACGCCACACCGCGCGAGAACGCAGCATCATGGTTTGGAGCGCGATTGGCTACGATAGCAGGTCATCTTTGGTCCATATTAAGGGTATTATGACGGCCCAACGATATGAGGAATAAGTTCTACAGCCGATGACACTACCCTTCCTTCAGGGGGTGACCAACGCCATTTACCAGCAGGATAACGCCCGACCACTCACGGCACGTATCAGGTAACATACCCTGCAATGTACCAAGGTGCTTCCGTGGCCAACAGTCTCCCCTGATCTCTCACCAATCAAACACGTCTGGGAAGTGATTGGAAGTTGCTTGCTTGCGCTGCCACCGCCATGTTTAGAAGACGAAGTCTGGCAAGTGGTTGACAGGGAATGTGCAACCATCCCTCAGGACACCATCCGCACGCTGATTGGCTCTGTATCTAAACGTGTTTCTGCCTTTATCGCCAAAAGCGGTGATTCTACAACATACTGGTCAGACGGTGTTATCACTCAGTGTATATGTGTATCATATTGCAATAAACAACACTTTTTGTTCGTTGCTGTCTATCTCTGTTTGCCGATTTTCATCACTTTCTGCCCACTCCTTCTTAATGTCTCATTTTCACTGTCATGTAGTATATTTAAATGTGTAACTGGAAATTTAACTGTTTAAAAATGTCGTTCTAGCATCAGTAATCCTAGTCCTTTGTATGTTTTAAATCATATCTTTTTAGCCTTTTTAAAAAATTGAACTAATGAATGCAATTTGTCCCTGACTTAAATCCCGGATAAATTCTATTAAATAAGAAATGTTTTTAGTATATAAGAACACTTGGTAAAATATATTGGTAATCTGAGAATAACCTTTCCTTATATTAAAAGTTCAAAAATACACATATAATCAATTAATTTAGATTTTGATACTGAAACAAGCCAACCTGCTCAAAAGCCACCCGCTACATGGATCTTTTCCACAAATTGATTAATTGATTTCAAATGCTTTGATAAAGGATAATCTTCAGAAAATTTTCTGTAATACCGCGTTTTCAAAATGAATTGAAATTTTTGCAAGGAATTAAGTTAGCAGTGATTTTGATAAATATCTGAAATACTTTAATTGAAATGTTAAGAAAGATGAGGATTAAATTGGATTATTTAAGCTTAATAGCTAATTACTTAGAGCTAAAACTTTATTGGAGTTTGATTGGTTCGTAATAAAATGCTGAAAGTTGAATTCCTTATACGGGTATAATATTGAGGACTTAAACTATTTACATATTTAAAATATTTCTGATACTTTAGGATTAACTTAAAAAATAATTATCTCCTTATTAGTATCCATAATTAATCCGATGTTTTGCATAGAGGTTGTAATACGTTCATACATATTTTATGTCTAAGAATGAAGAGAAACAAATATTTTTGCTTTCCTTATACATAATGTATAAGGAAAGTTTTGTAACGAGGTCGAAAATTCGATTTCGAGTTTTCGACGGGAGAGCACGTTTCAGGCATCTCTGATCACGAATCAAATATTTTTGAGGTGATGTCTGGGTGTGAGTGTGTGTGGGAAAGTATGTGTGTGTGTGTGTCTCAGTGAGCCTTTGGAGACGATATCTCACGAACAAATGGAGCGATTCGAATGAAATTAGGTACAAAAATCACAATCCGTGAATATTGGAAGTCTATTGTTTTTAAACATAATCGAATGTTCAGAATCCTTCTAAATTTTCGAGTGAAATTTTGAAAAAATCATCAAAAAATAAAAACCTTTAATAAAATTACGCAAATAGACATTTCTTATGCAATTTTTTCTTTGAAACCGATTGACATAAACTTTAGAACACTAGCATGAACCTTTCTCGAGATATTGCACATTTTCCAAATAAATTTATCAAAAAATCCCATAAATTTGGTGATATCATTCTCGTGAATCTAGGTCGTTCCACTCATGAAAAAAGATGCTTTGAGTAATACTTTTGTATTTGAACGCCAATAGTCATTTATCTGCTATAAGAATAATTTCATTCTCCGTCCATAACACTTGGAAGATTTTGGTGACGAATTTGGCGGAATGTCGCCAACTTTGCGACTTTTTTAAATGTTGCCAAATTAGCGAAAATCTCGCTATAATTTATAACAATGACGCTAAATCAATAAAAATGACGTCTAATTGTGGAAAATTCATTATTTTGAAAAGAATATAAGTATCTACTATAAGAAAAACCTATCTGTTTTACTGTAAAAGTAGTAAATTCATTGCATTATATAAGGAAAGTCATTGTTGCCGACATCAGATTTTTTACCTTGAAATGAAAAAAAAATAGTATAAAACATAAGTAAACATAACAAAAGTTTATAAATAAAAATCAAAAATCCGATGTGAGGCCCATGAATTTGCCTATAACCTCAAATTCATTTTCTCTTTATTTTATTAATATTTAATTTGATTGAGTTAAACTAAACTTGTGAACTAAATAACACGCATCATTATTTGAAATTACACTGAACTCTCACTTTTAATTCAAATTTCGTTTTCATTTGGTAACTGGAAGTATTTGTGAAACCGGTGTAATAGAAATGTAAAAAAAGAGAACGGCTCGAGAACGGCTAGTCTTAAGAGTAATATAGTTTATCTTATTATTTTTATCGTGAAAAATAACAAGTATTTAATTGATGCATCGGAGCATACCTAGTTTTTTATTTTAGATTTTGGCGATTTTTGCGGGCCAATTCGCAAATGGAGGCTGGTTCTTTTATTCCGAATCGTACCAAAATCTAATTAGCAACTCAAATAACTTATATTTTTTTATGAAATTCGGTCAGTTAGTTGTTGAGTTACATACATTGCACAGACAGACAGACAGACACACACACACACACACGGACACATAGACATAAACACACACACACGGACACACAGACATAAACACACACACACACACACACGGACCCACAGACATAAACACACACACACACACACACGCGCAGACACACAGATATAAACACGCACACACACCCACACACACACAGAAACACAGGCATAAACACACACACACGGACACACAGACATAAACACAAACTCACACACACACACACACACGCACACACACACACAGAGAGAGAGAGATACGATAGGCTACAATAGCTTTTTCGTGTTCTAGAGGTCACAAAACGTGTAGATTAGTCGAAAACTCAAATTGCGATTTTCGGCATGATTCCAATACGTTCTCTGTACATTAGTATGTATTACAGGGTTTAATATTATTATAACCAAATCACTAATAATTCCCACTCTACCGAAACCAGAACAAGATTAATTTTAGTAATGACAATGTCGGTACAATATTCAGGATATACCTGGTACTATCTTACATGGTATTACCTCTGGCACTAACTTACCAGTCTCCATTTTTATAGCAATTGTCGACTCACTTTTAATGAAGTCCTTATTGAAATCGTGTTAACCTACTACTATTGAATGAGCTTTGATCAAGGAAATTTCTTTTGCGAAGATAAGAAGGCCATGTGGGGAAGGCATTAATTGTTGTGTAAACTATTTTGATATGAAAACTATTGTTTTGATAAATTCAATATTGAAATTATTTAGATATAACGTAAAGTACTATTTTCATTATCTCATGCCAGCAAGACAAGAATTGTTTAAAGAAATTATTGTCTTGCTGGAAACTTTATTTTCAAGGTTTTGTCGAGAAAAAAATTTCAATACTTTCTGAACACATTTCGATAACTTTCTGACAGTTATTCGTATAGGTATGGTAGTGCGCTTGAATTTGTATGTATATATGTATGACCGTATGCATGTGAGGTGTGGATGCAATACAGCTAGAAAAGTGCAGCTTTCGTTCTGATATTTTTTGTGCAGATGTGCAATGTGCAAAACACTTGAAGTAAATAAACATTTTCACAATTAGCATGATTAACCTAGCACCGCTCGACTCTGTCTAAAATGTAGTATTCAATCTGAGGAGTTACAGCAAACTTTCGAAAATTCGAAACATTCAGCATATAAAAATGTTCGAGAAACTTCTTAAGAATGGGAGTGTGGGAGGGGGGGGGTTGAAGAAATGGACTCCGTTCTGAAAAACACATCTTCTTCCACAATTTTAGATCTGCGAACTCGATCTTTTTTTTGGGGGGGGGGGGGGGAGGTTGATCTAAAGTCGTAATTTGAAACGGAACTAAGGAGCCAGAATTTCGAAAAAGTCGATACGTTTTCTATCCCATACCTTTTTGAAAAGCAAACAATTTCTTAAAACATCGGTAAAAATCCGACAAAAACACCCATTTTAAAATTTATCAATTTTAGCGCTGCGATCTTGATTTTGTTTAAACTAACTGAAAAAATTTCAGGTTTGTGCCTCAAGTGTCAAAAGTTAAAAAAAAAAATTATAGTTTCTTTGTAACATTGGATTGCTGTAGCTCTGGATTGAGGCCTTTGGAAGAAATGTACGATTTGTATTCTGCGATCGATTCCGAAGAGTATTGGGAATATAAAAACTATGTCGTTTGCTTAAGATAGTGCAATTTGTCTAATTTGCTTTGATCGAGGAAATTGTTATTTTATTTGGCATAATTATGATAATAACCTCCCCCCCATATGTTTTCATCGGCATTTTGATCTAATTTAGCCCCTAGAACTTCTATTAACATAAAATTTGCACAGTTATTTAGGGGGTATCAAGCAAGCAATATCGATCTACTAAGATTGTATGAAAATCTTACTTTTACTAGGGGTATCACGCCTGATGGGCGGGTTTATACCTCAGATAACTGTTAGAACCTAAATGTTACAACATATTACGCATGGAGTCTCATTAAGTGAGAGTTATTTATTTCAATTATGCCAGCCAGAGGAATTTGCGAATTATTTAGGGCGATAGGTTCTGAAAAGTATTGGAAATATCAAATACATATTTGCGGAAGATACTGTAATTCATCTAATTGTGCTATGATTATTGGAATTGTGATTTAATTTGTAGCCATTGGATCCACTCGACCTACTCATGCTAAAATTAGATCCAATTTTGTTGCTTTGCAAATTTCTCATTCCCGAGCAAGGAAGGGTTATTGGAAGCAGGGTAAGTGGGGTTAAAATATTTGTTTTATCTATTTTAGCTACTATTTTTCTAATTTCGATATGATTTTCACTTTGTATTTTTGTTTTGCATTGAACCCACTCTAACTGATTAAGTTACACCTCAGCCCACTTTCGTTGTTTTGCAAATTTTTCGAGCAGAATGTACTGAAAAATCAGTTGCTATAATAGTGATTGCTATGTTTAGTGGCCACTTCCGAGATTGCCCACAGTGATTGCTATACTCAGTGATTGCTATATTTTACCACTTCCGGAAAAAACCCGCCAATTATTTTGAAATTTCATTATAAACTATGTCGTGCATCTAAAGAAGGAAAAATGCTTGTGCATCCATATTTCTGATAATATTCAATCCTAATTTAGCAATATAAATCCGAAATATAATTTGTTGCAAGAAGTGAATATTTCACAGAAATTATTTGACTTTTTACTCATATGTTAGCATAAGAATCTACCGTCAAGTTGGGGCACTTCTTTGAAAGATAATTTGTATACCGCTTTCAGCACTCAAGCATAGTCGCCGAGGAGTTTGTAAATAGCCCTTCATCGTGGAAGTAAAATATTTTTCATTTTTTCCGTCTGTTATTAAGCATTGGAAGATATGCTGAATCTGAAGGAAGTAAGTGTAACGCTCTTAAATCTACATATTTCTGGTTCGCTACTTTCTAACCTCGAGTCCAATAAGCTGATATTGGAAAATATTGATATAAAAGCGAAAATACTTTCATAGAACTTTCTCTAAGTAGCCTACATTTCTAATTAATATTAGTAAGAACGGAGTTTAAGGAAGAATAGCACTAACACTGAAAAGTAATTACTAGAATGACAAAAAATAAAACACAAGAGCTCAAATACGAAACTTAAAAAGAAATCCATTCAGAAACTATAACAATATATAAAAAAATCTTATGTGGGCAACACATGACTTTCCTTATATAATGCAATGAATTTACTACTTTTACAGTAAAAAAATAGGTTTTTCTTATAGTAGATACTTATATTCTTTCCAAGATATTGAATTTTCGACAATTAGTCGTCATTTTCATTGATTTAGCGTTATTTTCTATCCATTGGGCGAGATTTTCGTTAACTTGACGACATTTCAAAAAGTCGCGAAGTTGGCAACATTCCGCCAAAACCTCGCCAAGCTTTACTGACGGAGAAATAACTTATTCTTATAGCAGATAATTGACCAGTGGCGTTCAAATACAAAAGTATTACTCGAAGTATCTTTTCTCATGAATGGAACGAGCTAGATCCACGAGAATGATGTCACCAAATTTACCGCATGGTATTACATATGAAAAGTGAACATGTTTCTCAATAGGAAATATATATATTTTTTTTATATGACATTTTGATATTTTTTTAAAAAAATGTGCAATATCTCAAAAACGGTTCATATTAGCGTTCTAAAATTTATGTTAATCATTTTCTAATGAAAAATGACATAAGAAATGTCTATTTGCATAACATTATTAGCGGTTTTGATTTTTTGACGATTTTTTCAAAATTTCACTCGAAAATTGAGGGGGGTTCTGAATATTCGATTACGTTTAAAAACAATAGGCTTCCAGTGTTTACGGATTGTGATTTTTGTACCAAATGTCGTTTGAATCGGTCCATTCGTTCGTTAGTCATCGTCTCCAGAGGCTCACTGACACACACAAACACACACACACACACACACGTACTTTCACATACATACACACACATACTTTCACACACACACACACACATACTTTCACATACATACACACACATACTTTCACAGACACACACACATACTTTCACATACATACACACACATACTTTCACACACACACACACACAGGCATCATTTCAAAAATGTTTGATTCGTGATCAGGGATGTTTGAAACGTGCTCTTCCGTCGAAAATTCGAATTCGAATTTTCGACCCCGTTACAATACTTTCCTTATACTTTATGTATATAAGAAAAGTAAAAATAAATAATATTTAGTGTAAAATTATCAACCTCTACTCCAATTACTAAAGTGCATATTGAAAGTACATGTATAAGAAAACTATAATAATAAAAAAGAGCAAATTTTTTTTCAATACATAATAGAACACATGAAATGTGAAACAGAAAACTATTATTCTAAAATCCACATAAACAAATATATTATGAATTGCAGTATAAAACAGAAAAAAATATAATTTTGGTGATAAATTAAGTTATTATTATCAAAGTTATTAATTATGAAAGCTATCAATTATGTTATTAATGATAAAAGTTACTAATTAATATTAATAATAAAATTTATTAATAATTAAAATTTTAAGTTATTAATTAAGTTATTAATAATAAAATTATTAATAAATAAAACTGAAGTATTAATTTTTAATTATTACTTTTTATTTTATTTTTAAATTAATATAATTTGGCCACGTAATTGTGCGTACATTATCGTAAGTACCTGATGTGAGACCAGGAATAGATTTCGCACCAGATTTGAGCTAAGATTGGGCGGAGACTGTTTTATGATGACTATTTATGAATGTATTAATGTTTAATAATAGCAGTAGACTTGGGGACGCCAGTTTTATGGCACCCTGACCCGAATGGTCAAAGTAGACAATAAACCGTGGAGGCCAAGATGGAGTCACGAGAGGACACAAGAGCGGTTAAAATCAATATAGTAACCAATATGCTGGATGTCTGGGCGCATTGACCTAAAGTGGGCCAATCACAGCCAAAGAGGCGTGCCAGACTTCAGGAAAAAAGACACGGCAACCAAAAGATGATATTACACAATTTCTAGGAGAATATGTTAGATTTCTACGATAGTAAGGAGGCAATATAGACGAGAAGTCACGACAATTTCTACGTGAGACAGAGGTAAATAAGAAACGACAATGTCCTGATTACAGTTGTTCCAGAAGCGTTCGATATTAACATGTAGACTGCAGTACGATATGATCGACGAGTACGAGTGGGAGAATTGCACTATGAGTTGATTCCAGTAAAGTGAGCGACATTAAGCACATGCTGGTGGCAAAGTCCAAGACAGACTTGAAGGTATGTGTTCATATCAATACATGTTGACGCTCGGTAATACATTTCGGGCATTGCTAAGTAAAGGGTCTCACATCTACTATCTCCGCTGCAATTAATATGAATAATTGTTGTAATTAATTTGATAAGTAATCTATGTTGTTAATAAATGATTTTATTTTTAAAGTTAACAATGGTGCAATTAATTGAGTAGTATTATATTAATAAATGTTATTTTACAGAACTCGCACTGAAGATAAATATGGCGAGTTTTGTGAGCGACACACAATGCAATGTGTTTACTGTTTAATGTTATAATGATTAACGATTTACGATTATTTCGGCCATGTTAAAAATAAATAATTTAATAAATCTAGAACTTAACTTTCAACTTTTGTCTGCTTCCTGCTCCCCACCTGACATATAACCTCCTCTTTTTATGCAGTCCGATATCAACCTATAAATAAGCATAATTCCTAAGAAATGAAACATTAATATGCGCAACTACAAAATTATGACACTTTGTTTGTCAAACTTAAATAGTTTACTAAAATTATAGTTATTAAAATTATCATTAAGATTTTCATGCTACAATTATACTCATTACATGTACAAATATCAATTGATAGTTCATTATCATTGATTGTCAATTCAAATTGGAACCGACTATGATGGTAAACAGATTTTTTTTTAAACGTGGCTATAGAGACAATTCATTAATTAAAATATAAAGTCCTTATAGACGACAAAATGATGCCTTTTGCTTTATCTTGCCACAATATATGAAAGAAGCAGTTTTGGGCACAACCATTGTTGGGGTCGTATTTCTGCACCTGCATTATGAAACTGTCTTAATTTATTTTCTAAACATATTCTACTTTTAAGTAATTACTCTCATGTCACAACTATGGTCTTAACTTCTCTCATTTCTAAAGCCTTCTCTATGAAAATGTTATTTTTTTTAGACTGGCATGAACCTCCCCAACTTTCCTTGCCGGTTCCACTCTCTTTCACCCTTGTATTTCTTTGGAGGCTCCATTGAGAGGTGTACTGGTGTGAAAAAGTTGTCACTGGCTGGAGATACACTGGTCGTAACTGCCTGAGGTCTTTAAGCCCGTAAGTACCACGTGATTTTTCGAAAAAGCGTGGTTTCAATTTTATTGGCCACCATAAATGAATTAGACTTTAATGTCAAATCTTATTACCTGGAAATTCCATTTTATTGCTCAGGCTTCGACTCGACGCTTATATCATACCAATATAAAATATTCCCAAAACATATAAATATGTCTAACTCAGTATCTGTCTTCGCAATAATAAGATAAAACAATAGAGGAATTTTAAAAATCAAATTGGATAAAAATATTGAAAGCGAAAATTATTACTCTGCATTCTATGCTGATAAATTTAGGCAAAGAATGAAGTAAATGTATAAAAGCTCTTCAATATAAATTAAAATAAATGAAACTTGAAAATTAAAAACCGATTTGATAGGTTAAATCGTGCAATCTTTATCACATTGTGATTATTCAAGACAGAATAGAGAGTAAACAATTGGGCTTAGATCGCCATTGGTAACTAAATTGAACGATCCTTTCTAATAGCAATCGATTTTACCAAGTTCTGCGCCAGCGCAGCGGTCGCAAGACTCGCAAAGCAGCAAACGTGAGTCAAAATTTGCAGTGAGCAGCTCGTGTGGATCCATTGAAGAGCAGAAAATGCATCGGGAAATAGAATCAAAACCGGAGCAAAAGTCGCTAAAATGGATGAAAATGAATTTTGTGAAAAAGCCCCACCCCCCCACCCCTGCTACCCCTACGCAATTCCTGGGAAGAACCAAAAGTCGTAAAGTAACAAAAGTGGGTCTAAGTTTAGTGTAAACAGGTTGAGTGGGTTCATTGGATACAAATTAAATCGCAATTTCAACAATCATAGCACAATTAAATAAATTGCACTATCATATGCAAACAACGGAGTTTTCATATTTCCAATATTCTTTCCGACCCATCTCTAAATATAATATGCAATTTTTTTACTAAAGTCTCTATCCAGCGCTACTCATGACGTCACGGGCTAACGATAACGAAAATCTCAACGATAGTTTCAGTATTAGAACTGTAAATAATAAAATTACTTAATATATTTAGTTGTTTTGAAATGGCAATATCGTTTTCAACAATTAAGTATTAGAATTTAAAGATAGATGTCAAATAAAAATTTAGTTTACCTCAAAATTTCATAAAAAAACCCTTCGAAAATTAGTATACAAAACTACCGCCTTTCAAAAATTGGGCACATGGGGCCCTGTAAAATATATATTTAAATGTAGCATGATAGGAAATGGAGATCCTAGTACGAAAACTGTATTAGAAAATATATTTTCCAAATGGGTATCTATTTAGTTTATTTTAAGATGTTTTTTCATGGTTCCGGAATTGAAAACTCTTTAACAAAGAAAGTATTGATTTTTTTTAAATAATTGTGGAACAAAACAGACATTTTTAGTTTCAGTTTAAAAACATTGAGAACACAGCATTAAAATTGAGGTGGGCGTTAGATTTTCAAAATGGATGTATTTTTACGATATATTTTGTATATCCTTTTAAAAATCTGCAAAAAATAAATGTATTAACATTTACAAAATTCGTTCTCTTTATCTCTCTTCGAAACACTTTTGGATCCTGTTTAAAACATTTGAGATCACAGATTGAAAATTGATAAAGAATATACTTTGTTTTAGGGCGGAGTTGATTATATCCCTTTGTAAGATGCTTATCGAGCATTATTGAAAAATTATGGATTTTTTTTTTAAGTTACTTGTAACTCCTACAATCGAATGTTACATTTTAGTAAAAACCTGGAAATGCTGGACCAATTATTGGCTTTGGAATAAGGGAGACATACGAATTTTCATCCATTAAAGTAAAAATCTCTCAAAATTTAGAGCTTTCATACATTTGAGAATCTCTAAGGGTCTCTATACATGCATGTGTTGGCAGCTCTGGGTAATCTATTTTAAATTCCGATTAGTATCTGCGATCAGAGGTACAGCTTTCTGGAAAGCATATAACATTTTCTTAGATGACTGACCGAGAGAAATCATTTTTATATAGAAGATGCTTTTAAAATGTTATCGCCAGATATGGACGATATACAAATATATTTCACTTTAAATTTTCACAATCTCGTACTTTGTAGACGATAGAATAATTTCATACCTTTTGGGTTTAAATAAGAGCTGCCTGAGAAAATATTAACTTATGAAGTGTCTGAAAGTAAGCATAGCATATTAAGTATGGATGTAAAATAGCATAATTAGCGCTGATATGAAATCCACACCGAAGAGCTATTTCAATTAACATATCATTCTGGTTACTCTTGCCTCTGCGGAAATAGTAATTTGGAATAAATCAATTTTATTAAAAATTATCACAACTTTCTCATATTTATTACGAAATACTATCTCATTTCCCTAAAAAAACTCTGAAGGTGAAAAATGGGATTGGCCACTAGTATGGGTAGTGATATACAATATTGATATATGTCTCGGTTTTTCACAATAAAATATTGTCCATATTTTGAAAATAATGCTAATTTTCTCTAATTGAACATAATTGTCAGGATTATCAATTAGTCTAATTTCTTATTCGAACAGGGAAAACGTAAATTCTGCCCGGGTTCCTATTCAAAAGTAATATACTGTAAGACACCCTCTACAATTAAAACAAGGTATTGTATATAGATGCATCTCATTTGCGTAAAGTGTGCATCTTATATTCATAAAGTGTGCATCTTATTTGCATAAATGGTCGTTTACATATTTAGTTGCTCATTGTTTCCGAAAATAAATTCAAATGGCAACGCCCATTTTTACATCATCATAAGATTCCGTATTTCAACATTATGCTAACTATAAAGTTGTGTGTGAATCTGACCACGAATGCAGGAGATAGAACACTTACTGGGAGTCCGTCTCCATATTTATGGCTGTAAAATGGTCACGTATACTCTGCACTTATACATTTTCCCATTTCGTTGATATAAAACTATCTTTACAAAAAATATTAGCAAAAAGCTTGTGGGGTACAGAACCCGTGAAATTTAGGAGAAGAGTGAAATTGCATTTTGACTATCAATATGCAAATATTTAAATGAGGTTTATATGGAAGCAACAAAATTTAGTGCGCTTGGTGTCACTAATTAATTTTACTCACAAAGTTGATTTAAAAGGGCTGGTATTTTACTCTAATCGCCCAATAAATGCTTCTCAATTTTTACTTAGGCTGATTTAATTAGAAATTGTATAATATATTTTGCCTACTATCTTTGATTTTTCTAATATGCTGTAGCATAATTTTGATCAGACATGATCAAATCATGCTATACTTCGGATAATGTCATTAACAAGTTAAATTTCAGTAATTTGGTTAATGATTTGTCAATTGTGTAGAACCTCGCTTCCCCAACCCGGAATCGAACCTTGGTCTCCGAACTGGGACGAAATTGCAAGCTCTTATCGTCGAAGACTTTATCGTCGGACTCTGCATTCTCCACCTTATAATATCAGATTGGCGGGCAACTGGCAATCTAACTGACCACCTCCTGCTATTTTCATCCCAGCTTAGCATCCTGCTCATACTATTTTTATCTAAGCTAGTATTCTGCGTGGTCGTTATCCTCTCCATTTGAAATCGGCGCTCAATCTTTCAGAGTGCGCTGAATCCGTACCAGCCGTAGTAAGGTCACTTTCAGAACTCTGACATCTCTGACATTTGGCACATGGGACCCTGGAAATATATAAGTAGTTGTAGCATGATAAGAAATGGAGATCCAAGTACGAAAATTGTATTAGAAAATATATTTTCCATATGGGTATCTATTTAACTTATTTTAAAATGTTTTTTCATGGTTCTAGAATTCAAAACTCTTTTACTAAGAAAATATTGATTTTTTTTGTTAATAATTGCGCAACAAAACAGAAATTTTCAGTTTCAGTTTAAAAACATTGAAAATACAGCACTAAAATTGAGGTGTGAGATAGATTTTTGAAATGGATATCTTCTTTTGAGATATTATGTATTTCCTTTTAAAAATCTGTAAAAAACAATGTATCAATATTTACGAAAATCTTGCTTTCTATCTTTCTACCAAGTACTTTTGGCTCCTGTTTAAAAAAAATTGAGATCGCAGATTGAAAATTGAGGAAGGCTATACTTTTTCTTAGGACGGAGTTAATTACCTCCCTTTTTAAGATGCTTTTCGAGCATATTTAAAAAATTATGATTTTTTTTTTTAAATTACCTGTAACTCCTCGAATCGGATGCGACATTTTAGTAAAGACCTGGAAACGCTAAGCCAATTATCGGTTTTGGAATAAAGGGGACATACCAACATAGCTTTTCATCCATTAAAAATTTTTTCGGAAAATTTTCATCAAGTAAAAATCTCTCAAAATTTAAAGTTTTCATACACTTGAGAATATCTAAGGGTTTCTATATATGCATGCGTTGGTAACTCTGGGTAATCTAATTTACTTTCCGATTATTAGCTGCGATCCGAGGTATGGCTTTCTGGATTGGATTTGTCATTGCATTAGATCGCCGACTTAATGAAAATATTTTTATATAGAAGATACTTTAAAAATATTATCAACAGAAATGGATGATATACAAAAATATTTCACTTTAAATTTTCACAATCTCATACTTTGTATTCATTTCATCATGTATTCATTCATTTCATGTAATTCATTTCTTAAATTTCTGTTTTTGTTTTCCATGTCGCTAAATTTCTTTCCTTTTCCATATATTTTCTTTTTTTATATATTTTCTAAATTTCACTTTTAAAATTTTACTATTTTCTTTCATTTTAATCTATTTTTCATTATGTCAATACACCTCACTCTCAAATTTTTTTCAATGATCTTTTTTAACACTTTACAACAAAGTTGAAAAGTGTTTATGACTTTGTTCATTCTGTCTGTCTGTCTGTCTGTCTGTCTGTCTGTCTGTCTGTCCGTTAGCACGATAACTGCCGTAAAAATGACTTAATCAAAATGAAATTTTAGTATGTTGTTCAGACGGTCTATAGGACCTATGGGAATATAAATGAATAATATCAGCCAATTAGTTTTGGATAGAACCCGGGTTGAAAAAATGGAATACATTGAGCCCTATGGGACCTAATTTTTCAAGCATTTTTTAAGCGGATTTAAAATTCACAAATTGCTTCGAAAATTTTAGGCAATATTCAAATTGTTCCATAAAATATATAAAAAAAAATTCAGCGAAATATATTCAGTTGTTTTTTAAATAAAAATTAAAATAATAATAACACCTCTTATATGAAGCGATCACGTGTCCATGATATGAAACGATCACATGACCCACTTCAAAATGATATATGGCATCCATCTTGTGTCAAAATCGTGATTTTTAAAGTTCTTTTTAATTCATATTGAGTGTTGTATCCGTTCTAAAACTACTTTATTTTTGCCTAAATTCTGTGCATCTACATACTGAAACAACGCAATGGCAATATATTTCAGTTTAAATGCTCTTTCAAATTTGATTATTTCTACTATTAAGCCTATTTTTCACCTATGTAAAATGTAAACAGCAAAATATGTAGAATGAGTTGTATTAGAATCGCTGTAATTCTTTAACACAAAATCATTTAGTCCATGGAGTCTGCTTAGCTGATGTGATTGAAATATTCATTGATTTTAGAAAGAGACAGACGATATTTTTCGATGAAATTTTACGCATAGAGTTTACTTACTTGTAGCTCAATGGTCTTAATTTTTAAATAAAATAAATTATTATAGTATTGTGATGAATGACATGAATGGGGGAATTATTTATGAATGAAATGTTGCTTTTATAGAGAGAGCCAGGCGTGTTATTTTTTCTATGACGTCATTTGAATGGATTTCAGTTGTTTTCGATGAAGTTTTCAAATATAATAGATTATCGTAGTATTATGATAATTCTAAAATTATTACCGAGGAATGTATCACATTTTAGAGATGTTTAAACCAGGCAATTTATATTTTAATGCCGTCATTTGAATGAAGTTAATTTTTTTCGATGAAGGTTTAAGGTTTCAAATATAATAAATTAATGTAGAATTGTGATAAGTTTTAAAATATTACCGAGGAATGTATTGCATTTTAGACATGTTTAAATAAAATTGCATTGAAGTTGAAAAGTGTTTCATAATCAATGCTTTAAGCATGATTGATCTGTCTTGTTTTTTCTATATTGGCAATAACCCTTTTCCCCATTTTTGAAAAATGGACGTTAATGTCAAGTTCAAATATAATGTTAAACTGCTATATTTTTCATCAATTGTTATCTTTTTAGATAAAATAAATGTTCGTTTGGCGGGATGGTAGACCTTGGGCACCTCCTGAGTGCAGGAGGTATCCTTTCCCGGCATTGCAGCTAGATGCTCTAAACCCACTATGTGAGTCGAACGGTCTGGAGTCTTTAGACCTGCGTCATCTTTGCACTAATCCACAGGGTTAATTAGTTCGGGCGCCATTGTAGAGAACCTTGCTGCCCCAACCGGAAATCGAACCCTGGATCTCTGAACTGGAACGAATTTGCAAACTCTTATTATCGAAGTGGAATTTGTATTGTGAATTACTTCCATTTCGCCATACTAGGTAAGCCTTACTATATTGGGTACTGTTGTTTATCCATATCATGTTGAACTCGCATGGGCATTCGGTTGAAGGCTTGTTGCAATTGCAAAAAATCTGATGTGGGCAAAACATGACTTTCCTCATATAATGCAATGAATTTACTACTTTTACAGTAAAAAAATAGGTTTTTCTTATAGTAGATACTAATATTCTTTCCAAGATATTAAATTTTCGACAATTAGTCGTCATTTTCATTGACTTAGCGTCATTTTTATCAATTTGGCGAGATTTTCGTTAATTTGGCAACATTTCAAAAAGTCTCTAAGTTGGCGACATTCCGCCAAATTCATCGCCAAAATCTCGCCAAGCGTTGTGGACGAAGAAACAAGCTATTCCTACAGCAGACAGATGACTATTGGCGTTGAAATACAAACGTATTACTCAAAGTATATTTTTTCATGAATGGAACGAGCTAGATCCACGAGAATGATGTCACCCAATTTTTCGTATGGTATTACATATGAAAAGTGAACATATTTCTCAATAGGAAATATATTATTTTACTTTCCTTATATGCATAATGTATAAGGAAAGTATTGTGACGGGGTCGAAAATTCGAATTCGAGTTTTCGACGGGAGAGCACGTTTCAAGCATCCCTGATCACGAATTAAACATTTTTGAAGTGAAGTATGTGTGTGTGTGTGTGTGTGTGTGTGTGTGTGTCAGTGAGCCTGTGGAGACGATAACTGACGAACGAATGGACATATTTGAACCAAATTTGGTACAAAAATCACAATCCGTAAACACTGGAAGCCTATTGTTTTTATACGTAATCGAATGTTCAGAAACCCCCTAAATTTTCGAATGAAATTTTGAAAAAATCGTCAAAAAATCAAAACCGCTAATAACGTTACGCAAATAGACATTTCTTATGTAATTTTTCATTAGAAAACGATTGGCATAAATTTTAGAACGCTAACATCAACCGTTCATGAGATATTGTACATTTTAAAAAAAAAATTATGAAAAAGTCACATAAAAAAAAAATTCCAATTGAGAAACATGTTCACTTTTCATATGTAATACCATGCGATAAATTGAGTGACATCATTCTCGTGGATCTAGCTCGTTCCATTCATGAAAAAATATACTTTGAATAATACTTTTGTATTTGAACGCCAATAGTCATTTATCTGCTGTAAGAATAACTTTTTTCTTAGTGCATAACGCTTGGCGAGATTTTGTCGACGAATTTGACGGAATGTCGCCAACTTTGAAATATTGCCAAATTAATGAAAATCTCGCCAAATGGATAAAAATGATGCTAAATCAATGAAAATGACGACTAATTGTCGAAAATTCAATATCTTGGAAAGAATATCAATATCTACTATAAGAAAAACCTATTTTTTTACTGTAAATGTAGTAAATTCATTACATTATATAAGGAAAGTCATGTGTTGCCCACATCAGATTTTTTTATTTTATATGGATTTTTGAAATTTTTTTTAAAAATGCACAATATCTCGAGAACGGTTCATGTTAGTGTTCTAAAATTTATTCCAACCGTTTCCTAATGAAAAATTACATAAGAAATGTCTATTTGCGTAACTTTATTAGTGGTTTCGATTTTTTGACGATTTTTTCAAAATTTCATTCGAAAATTTAGTTGGGTTCTGAACATTCGATTTTGTATAAAAACAATAAGCTTCCAGTGTTTACGAATTGTGATTTTTGTACCAAATTTGGTTCGAATCGGTTCATTCGTTCGTCAGTTATCGTCTCCACAGGCTCACTGACACACACACACACACACACACACACACACAGACTTCACTTCAAAAATGTTTGATTCGTGATCAGGGATGCTTGAAACGTGCTCTCCCGTCGAAAACTCGAATTCGAATTTTCGACCCCGTCACAATACTTTCCTTATACATTAAGTATATAAGGAAAGTAATTAAATCCAATGATTTTCGAAACATACGTATGCTTACTTAACTTTTTTTGCGCTGCATGTTATGTTGTGACACAGTTTATTAATTTATCCTACTATGTAATATGGAGAATGTAATGTTTCACGAAAATTTTCGAAATCGAGATTTTGATGCCAATATATGTTTTAGGATTTCCTAAACACGTTTTCACTATTTTTGGAATTATGTCTGCATGTCTGTCTGTCTGATGTCCGTTGTCGATTTCTTGTGTACACTATAACATCCACACATATTAACGGATTTTCACGAAACTTTATAGCCAGCTTTGTTATAAAATGTCTGGAACTAGATAGTTCTTTCTTTAATTTCAGCGAAAGCTTCGAAACTTATTCGAAGTTTTTATATTTTTTAACATGGCAGCAAGGGACAAAATTTGACTTAATCACGCATTAAACGGTTTACTTATCTCTCAATTATTACGAGATTTAATAGTTCCACTCATTGTTGCGAAAATTAGTCACGATACAATTTTTACTTTCCTTATATACATAATGTATAAGGAAAGTATTGTGACTGGGTCGAGAATTCGAATTCGAGTTTTCGACGGGAGAGCAGGTTTCAAGCATCCCTGATCACGAATCAAACATTTTTGAAGTGATGTCAGTGTGTGTGTGTGTGTGTGTGTGTGTGTGTGTGAAAGTATGTGTGTGCGTCTGTCTCTATGTGTGTGATGTGTGTGTGTGTCAGTGAGCCTGTGGAGACGATAACTGACGAACGAATGGACCGATTCAAACCAAATTTGGTCCAAAAATTCCAATCTGTAAACACTAGAAGCCTATTGTTTTTACACGCAATCGAATGTTCAGAATCCTCTTAAATTTTTGAATGAAATTTTGAAAAAATCGTCAAAAATTCAAAATCACTAATAAAGTTATACACATAAACATTTCTTATGTAACTTTTCATTAGAAAACGATTGGCATAAATTTTAGAACGCTAGCATGAACCGTTCTCGAGATATTGTACATTTTAAAAAAAAATATCAAAAAGTTATATAAAATAAAAAATAAAAATATTTCCTATTGAGAAACATTTTTCACTTTTCATATGTAATACCATGCGATAAATTGGGTGACATCATTCTCGTGGATCTAGCTCGTTCCATTCATGAAAAAGATACTTTGAGTAATATTTTTCTATTTGAACGCCAATAGTCATCTGTTCACTGTAAGAATAACTTATTTCTTCGTCCATAACGCTTGGCGAGATTTTGGCGACGAATTTGGGGGAATGTCGCCAACTTGGCGAATTTTTGAAATGTTGCGAAATGAACGAAAATCTCGCCAAATGGATAAAAATGACGCTAAATCAATGAAAATGACGACTAATTGTCGAAATTTATTACTGAAAATGACGACTAATTGTCGAATATTTATTACTTTCCTTATATACATAATATTGGAAAGTATTCTGAGGAGGTCGGAAATTTAAATTCGAGTTTTTGACGGGGGAGCACGTTTCAAGCATCCCTGATCACGAATCGAACGATATCTCACGAACGAATGGAGCGATTCGAATGAAATTTGGTGCAAAAATCACAATACGTGAATACACAATCGAATGTTCAGAACCCCCCTAAATTTTCGAGTGAATTTTTGAAAAATCAACAAAAAATCTAAACTTTTAATAAAATTACGCAAATAGACATTTGTTATGTAATTTTTGCTTAAAAAAACGACTGGCATAAACTGTACTACGCTAGCATGAACCGTTCACGAGATATTGCACATTTTTCAAATACATTTATCAAAAACTTCCATAAATTAAAAAAAAAATATGTTAAGAAACATGTTCACTTTTCATATGAATTACTATGCGATAGATTGGGTGACATCATTCTTGTGGATCTAGCTCGTTCCATTCATGAAAAAGATACTTTAAGTAATACTTTTGTATTTGAACGCCAATAGTCATTTATCTGCTGTAAGAATAACTTATTTCTTCATCCATAACGCTTGGTGAGATTTTGGCGACGAGTTTGGCGGAATGTCACCAACTTGGCGTCATTTTTAAATGTTGCCAAATTAACGAAAATCTCGCCAAATGAATAAAAATTGCGCTAAATCAATGAAAATGACGACTAATTCAAGAAAATTCAATATTTTGGAAAGAATATAAGTATTTACTATATGAATACAATTTTTTTTAACTGTAAAAGTAGTAAATTCATTGCATTATATAGGGAAAGTCATGTGCTGCCCACATCAGATTTTTTTAAATAGTATCCAGTGAAAAGGTAATATAATTTTGCAAATACATTTTGCGCACAGTCACTCACACATATTACGACATCGTGTTGATGTGCACTTTACTTCAAAGAAAAATCCCCTCACCTTTTTCAGCACTCAAGCGCAGCCGTGAAGGAGTAAGTAAACAGCTCTCCCTTTCCCAGAGTAAAATATTTTTCATGTTTCCCTCGGTCATTATGCAACGGAAGATTCGCTGAATCTGCAGTAAATAACTCAGCTTTCATCGAACTGCATCTTTCCGGTTCGCTTCTTGCTGATGGCGTGTCAATAATGCAGTTGGGAATGCCGTTATGATGTCAGTGATTTCTTCGGGCGAAAATGTTGACTTTTATTACGTACCTTTTTTTATCGTTAAATTATTTCGGAGAGAGAAATTACATTGAAACATCTCAGATATCAGAATTAGTTTCTGTTCAAATATTCATTCACGGTGTTTAGAATAGATTATTTTTAAGATAAATTTTTCTAGTTGTAAGCCGTTATTACTTTCCTTATATACATAATGCATAAGGAATGTATTGTGACGGGGTCGAAAATGCGAATTCGAGTTTTCGACGGGAAAGCATGTTTCAAGCATGCCTGATCACGAATCAAACATTTTTGAGGTGATGTGTGTGTGTGTGTGTGTGTGTGTGTGTGTGAAAGTATGTGTGTGTGTGTGTGTGTGAAAGTATGTGTGTGTGTGTGTGTGTTGTTGTTGAAACCCAGACCGTCCGACCTACCAGAAAGGTGTAAGGTAACTGTTTGGACGGTCGGGAAGTGCCACCCAATTTAGAACGGAACCCAGTGCGGGAGGCATCCACAGGGACCGTACCCTCCTTTCCCTACCACCAACCTCTCGGAAGGACTTTCGGACCCACATGTTTACTCCGCATGAACACGTCAGCAGTTTTGGCAGTGGCTGGAATCGAACCCGGGCCTACCGAGTGCAACTCCAGCGCGCTAACCAATGGTCTACCGCGCCCCATGTGTGTGTGTGTGTGAAAGTATGTGTGTGTGTGTGTGTGTGAAAGTATGTGTGTGTGTGCGTGTGTGAAAGTATGTGTGTGTGGGTGAAAGTATGTGTATGTGTGTATGTGTGTGTGTCAGTTAGTCTGTGGAGACGATATGTCACGAACGAATGGAGCGATTCGAATGAAATTTGGTACAAAAATCACAATCCGTGAATACTGGAAGCCCATAGTTTCTAAACGCAATCGAATGTTCAGAACCCCCTAAATTTTCGAGTGAAATTTAAAAAAAAATCATCAAAAAATCAAAAGGTTTAATAAAGTTACACAAATAGACACTTTTTATGTAATTTTTCTTTAGAAAACGATTGACATAAGCTTTAAAACGCTAGCATGAACCGTTCGCGAGATATTGCACATTTTCTAATAAATTTATCAAAAAAATCCCATAAATTGAAAAATAAATATTAACTGTTGAGAAACATTTTCACTTTTCAAACGTAATAACTCGCGATAAATTCGGTGACATCATTCTCCTGGATCTAACTCGTTCCATTCATGTTCGTTCCATTATTTATATACTTTTGCATGTATTTAAGCTACTTATGCTATTTGACGCAGAACATTGTTTTTCTATTTATACGCATTGTTTCTATATCATAACTATTAATTATATTTTATCTATATTTATTTACTGCAAGAGAATCGCCAAAATCACGATTCGTTTATTCATGTTTAGTTCCAAAGTCCCATACTAGTGACTAGGCACCAAATTGGGCACCAAAACCAATGACAACAATCCGGCATGGTCATCAAAACCAATTTTCCTGCATGTGCGCATACTACAAATACGAAAGACATATCTGTTTTCATCGGTTTGTCCGTCTGTCTGTTTGTTTGTTGACCCTTATTTAAAAGAGCAACACCCACTAGGTTACTTTTTACAAAATTTATTGTATAACATATAGAGAGGATTTTGCTGATCCAAATAAACTAATATAAAATAAATAAATTAACTAGACACAATTTATATCTTTAATGTACCAATTCACAACATAAAATTAAACTCAAATAAAGATAAATGATCATTTGTACGTTTCAGGAATAACATGGATTTCCTTCTTCAACGCAGCAACTCTAGATATGAGGATATATATATATATATATATATATATATATATATATATATATATATGGATATGAAGATATATATGTATATATATATATACATATGCAGGGTGTCTCAGATAGGACTCACGAACATTGAAATAAAGTTTACGTTTATCGGACGGCCAGTAAAAGTTACATATGGTGATTTCCAATAAATAGTTCTGGCAAATTTCTGCCAATAGTTGGAGTTATATGACGTTTAATTTTCCTTTAAATAGTGGTGTTTTAAAGTTCGTTTATCCTTCTTTGTGTTAGGCTGTTGAAACATGAAAGAGTAATTTGTTTAGGGAACGAGGTGGACAGGAACATTGGAAGAGAGATTCGTTCGAGCAAAGGATTTTCATTGTGCTCGAATATCATCGGTTGAAACACAGCCCGACGGAGACAAGGCGTAACTTTCAATATAGATTTCAAATATAGAAATGTGCGGAAGGACAAAATTTAATATTTATTAAAAAAATTTGAAAGGACAGGAAGAGTTGAAGCTGATTTGACTATGTATGCCTATCAGCGTCATCTGTTGGCAAAATAATCATCTGGGTTTGTGAAACAACAGTATGTATATTTTATACATATTTTTATATACATTTCATATATATATATAATATATATATATATATATATATATATATATATATGCCATTGTCAGAAACTGGCTATTCTATCGGTTTTAATTCGAATTGTATGGCTGTCCTGATGAGAATGCAATTTCGAACTAACCGCCATTTTTTGGGGGGGTTTCAATTGATTGTTATCTATTCTTAATCTCTTATCTTAAGCTGATTGTTATTGCCTATTCTCATTTTTGCCGAGTTTTATTTTTATTTATTTTTATATACTTCTAATTGTGATTTTTGAATCCTAATATTCTTCTCATCCCCCTTTCCATTGTAGTGATATGTTACCTTCTCTCTTTATCCTTAGTCTTGGCCTATAGTTACTCATTTGTAACAGATATGCTAGAGATGGGTTTTTTTGTACATACAGTAGTTTATGCATTATTTTCGATTAAAATCATTTAATTTTTATTTATATATATATATATATATATATATATATATATATATATATATATATATATATATATATATATATATCTTTCTTTTGCTTCTTGTAACTCCAAAACTTGCAAAACTTGTCCCGTCGCTGATCCCACACAAATCGATATTCAGAAAACTCTTAATTTTTGTAAAGTATTTAATTGCATCTACAAAATCACCTGCAAAATCTGTAATCTTGCTTATATAGGACAAACTAAAAATCATCTACATCTCAGAATTAATCTACATCGCAGTAATATCAAAAATTATAATGGAAAGCAAAATGATTGTTGTATCGAATTTGAACATTTTCAAAAACATGGATTTGAAAACATTTTCATCTCTATTCTAGACATCATACCAAATCTTCATCATCGACTATTTTTTGAAAACAATTATATAATCAAACACAAATGTATATTCCCTTATGGTCTGAATCAACTTCTTTTTAACCAAAATATTGTTAAAAAAACATTTGCAGAGTACACACCACAACTTTTATCAATATACAACCTCATCAAAACTTCAAACAATGTTAATCATTCTCAAAATTCCAAACGCACTAACAGAGGTAGTAAAGTCAATAAACCTACTAGCAATAATTCAAACTTTCTCTACATTAAAACTAAAATCATTAGGCTTTTAAATCTATATGAAACTTCCTACACTATGACTGAATGTAAAACCTGGATTTTTGCTATTAAGAAAAAGCTTCTTAACACTGTTTATAATGTCTTCATTAATTTAAATTTGTCAAGCTCTCACTTCTCCCACTTATTCTTTGACTTAATTGTCACTCGTGCGCATTACATCAAACGTAGCTTAATGCCTGCTAATGTTCAACCAGGTATCCCTCCCTCTAACTCTTATTGTGTTATTAACTTTTCAAACCGAATCATTGATTCCTTCAACCTCACCAAACTTTTCCATCACCTATCACTTGAATTTCCAATTAAAAACATCAATATTGTTAAATCATATAAATATAATATCCCATTCGGTAGACTTATTTTTAACTATAACCAGATTTCCAAATCTACTGATCCATCGTCCTCCACTCCGATAGATAAAAATAATCTTTGTAATTGTCATTCACCTGCATTGAAACCTTTTATAAATACCCATTTTGGTCATGTACTAACGGGTAACTTAGATATAATCACCGACCCTTCCTTAAAACTCATTATGTCATATGGAACAAAATATAGACTACCTTCTAAAAATCATCCTTATTCTATCCTTAACACTCTCTCTCTTGATATTGATAAATTCATATATAAAATGTCCATTACACATTCTATACCAATGGAAGCCTTTTGTATCTGGAAATCTAAAAATTTATCCCATGTTCAATTTAAACTATCACATTCGAATATTCCACAGTCTAGTTTCCAATTATCAAAACTAAAGCAAAGTATTACACATATGCAGAAATTCCTAGTTTTTACGTATGTAGACAAAGCTTCATCAAACTATGCTATTTTCTGCAAATTTTTCTACATTAAAACATTATTATCCAATTTAAATCAAATTAATACCTTCAAATTGCAAAAAACAACCATACATGATTTAAAACGCAAACTTATTTCCAAGTATAAACAATTTTTTGATGCTCATCAAAATTTAAACCTTCCATATTTAGTAATCATACCAAAATTTCACAAGGACCCAGTAAAATTTAGAACCGTTACCAGTGGACACAACTCTTATGCATCAAAAGCAAATAAAAAACTTCTCAAAGTCTTAAATATTCTTTTTCATGCTATTTCCCTTGAGCCACATTGCATTATCCGAAATAGCTATGAACTTATTCAAAAACTGATATCCTTTTCTGCCATTGATTCATTCCAAACATTAGATTTTAAAGATCTTTTTAATAACATCGACATCAAAGATTTATTTTCTGTCATTAAACAACTCTTCGATCAATTCAAATTAAATACTCTTACTAAATATGACTCGTCCACCTTCAATAATTTATTGCATTTTGTGCTTTTTCACAACTATCTTGTACATGGCAATGCTGTATACCTCCAAACGATTGGAGTACCGCAAGGATCCACTAGTAGCTCCATGCTCGCCAATATTTATCTTTACTTCTACGAAAGAAAATCCACTCTGTTCACTCGTAACATTTCTATTTTTCGATACATTGATGATGTTTTTCTTTGTTTTCATACTGCACACGATTCTTTACCCACACTTAATATATATCCATCCAATCTTGAATTAATACCGAATGAATCCCACCCTTCCAAATCTGTAAATTATCTTGACATCACCATTGATATACATTGTAACTCTTTCACTACTACTATTTATGATAAGAGACATCAATTTAAATTTAATGTAAAATTCTTCCCACATTTCTCTTCTTGCCTTAGCAACCAAGTTTTTAGAAATCTAATCACTAGCTATTTGCTCCGCATTAAACGCCTGGATAGTAATAAGTGTACACTAACACACATTAATCGTCTCAAAAATCTTTGCTTTATGTACAATTTCCCCTACTTATTTGTAGATCGCAGTATAAGTGCAGTATTTTAAAGTCGTGGAAACACCATAAAATAAACACCGCCCCGGCGGGCAAAAATAAAAATGTAAAAATATTAAAAAACAGTAATTTCGATTACACTAAAAACAAAAATTTTTTTTAAAAAACCGCCTCGGCGGGTAAAGAAAAAAGTTTAAAACACTCTTAAAACAGTTAAGGCGGATATCTAAAAAGCTAATAAAACAAAAAACAGGCTACGGCTCCAAAAAACAGTGTTATCCATTCTTTCAAAGTTTTCGATAATCGTGGTCACATCTCGGTCAGTTTCTAAACTCTTGGGTTTATCTCTCCGAAAGTATGTACTGCCACTTCCACTTCCTCTGGTCTGGATTATTCCCACGTGGTAGTAAGCGAGGTAAGCGTTCAAATTGTAGCATGTGGTGGACTCATTTGAAGATTTTTCACGGTGACGACCTTTCGACATGTGAGTTGCTCTTTTTTGCAAATTCGTATATTTGTGCGCTATATTTTTCATGTTCATGTCTATGTGGTATTTTATATTTCATGTTTATGTGGTATTTTATATTATATTATTGAATTTTATCCTATTTGTATTTTTTTCTGTTATTCCGTTGTTGGGCACAGATTGCATAATATTTTAACCACGTGTTTTTATGCAATCATAGAAACAACGGATTTTAGTATATCTGTCTAGAATGTGCCCCTGAAGACGTTTCTGGCAGATATACTATTCTTTAATATGTTTTCCTTGTCCTGGCCTCTCCGTGCTCTACTTTTTCGGCCCTTCCTCGTTGCTTTTTGCTTTTCACAACACGCTTTATTTTGCTCGCGGTTTGCTACTGTGGTTACTGATTCACACTCTTGCACTTTAGTTTTTGTTATTTTAATATATATATATATATATATATATATATATAAAATATATAAAAAATAAAAAAATATAATCAAAAATTATTATAAAATATATAAAAATGATAAACTATTTTAGCATTAATATTTATATATACGTCCTTTAATCAAAATTGCCTGTGCAGATAATTGAGCCTTTTTTGATTCCCTTAAGTTATATCTAATTACATTTGAGCAAGTAATCCAGCATCTTTTGAGAACACGATACTTTTAATATTCTCGCTACTATCATATTGATTTTTTCTACTATTCGTATATAGTGACGTATAATAAAATCATTTCACGGCATATGAAGTAACGTACGTTTTTCTAATAATTCAGTAATTTCATTGATGTAGCTTTATGGTTATTATTATTAAGCGAAACGATCTAATCTGTAGGTTATTCTAATTAGTAATTCTTTGGGAAAAAAACATCTTCCTAAAAACATCTTTAGTTTATCCACCAGTTGTTCATAAGTGGTAAGAACACCATGATATATTTTAATCAAACTAGTTTTGATGTCAACAACATCTATGTTTGGTGTTCATGGTGCAAAACGGAGTGTTACTTAAAATGTAATCAATTGGACGCTTATGCCCTCAAAACCAACAGATTTAAATATTAATAATTTTTCTTGTTTTTTGGAAATAGGGTCCAGATTATGAATATATAAAAATAATTTTAATATTTTGAACGTTTGTTTTTCATACATTTTTAAAAAGTATCTGCCCGAGCCAGTGATGTTTTCATTTTCCTTACTTTTCATCGAAATATCTTCGAAATTATAAAATCTAGAAATACGACAAAAGAAAAACATGCTCTTGAAAATGTCGTATCTAAATCTACATTTATTTGTGAAAAAAGCTTCGAGTAATCGTCTTGTCAAAGAAGATTGAATTTTTTCAGTTTTTCATGTTTGTAATGCTTATATCTTATATCAGAAACTAAAAATGCTAGCAATAAACAGTAAGTAAGAATTCTTAACTCTTTACAAACCCTATAAATGTATAAAATCGGATTTTGTATCAACTTCTTAGTTTTCGAAGTATAGCGGTTGCAACCGATATTTTGGTAATTTCACCTGGGCTTTAAAGTGGGTGGGGAAACCAATATATTTGAAATGTCACGATTGTTGGAGCTCAATGTGTTTACTTGCTGTTTGACAAAAGAATACTGCACAAACGCGAGATACTTTGCTATGCACCAATTGTTCAGCAAGGAAGAAATATATTGAGCTGCTCAATTCGAGATTTGCTAAAATGCTATAGAATTTTCTTCTATTAGAAAACAGTAACAGGTCAAAATACGAGCTGTAACGTATCGAAAGTATAACCACTGTAGTTCAGAGATTAAGAAAAATAATTTTTAAGGGGACGGTGGACGTTGAAATGAGCAAAAATCGACTAAAAATGTTTTTTCTTTTTAATATATAACATTATTTTACAGATTTAACCTTTTGCTTACGGGTGGGACAGCGTCTATCCCAAACGAAGAACCTTCCAAAAAATAGGTATTTGACATACCCTACCCTAAGCAGTTCGATCCCCCTTTGCAGGCATTGGCGTCCATGGACGCAGGCATTGGCAGAACGCCAATATTTGTGTTTTTTTTTAAACAAAATTTTCAAAGGTTTTACAATTTTAAAATGCTCCATGCGTCTTAATTTTTGTGTAAGATGCATGAAATTTGGCAAGAAGACACCTCTCATACTTTTTAATAAAACTGGGTATGCATTTCATAATTGGAATTTATTAAGGCAATTAAAAGTGAATAAGAACCAAATTAAGTGATGAAAATTAAGTTTAAATGCAGAAAAATATTTTTAAAAAATTAACTTTCTAAGGGATTTAAAAATGAATACCCAAATTTGTTCATAATATGTTTGTGAGTGATCATAATGTAAAATGAATCAAAAATCTGAACAAATGGCACGCAAGGAGCATTTTCAAATTTTCGTTAAAAAAAATTGAATTAAAAAAAAAAAATACAAAATTATAACAAAATTGAAAGAAATTGAATGGTATTTATTCTATATAGTAATGTTAAGAGGAATATTTATACAAATTTTCACGTTTCTAAGTCAATAAATAAATAAAAAAAATTCAACGTCCACCGTCTCCTTAAAAATTGTATAGGAATCAATAATTCCACTGCCTGATTAAAATTACCAAAAACAGAATGCCTCTAATTAGTTAAGCCTAGAAGAAAGGCAATAGCAAAGAAATGCAAGACTGAATAAAATGTATATACACATAGTTCAAGTACTGCACATAGTGCAAAATGTGAATGCACATAGTGTAAATACTATTCATGCTCACCGGGCTTGCCACAGGAAAGAACGGATGAAATAATAATCACTCAATGTAGGTAATGTGCACGGTAAGATTATTACTAGCACGATGCCTCCTCAGAGACACTATGGGACATTTCGGGGCCAAAGTTGAATAGCCAAGACAAAAGTTGTAAATTTCCTATAAGAGATGCCGTAGTAAATCTCTAAAATCGAAACAACAAATCTCTTGAAATTTATGGCCCGTATCAGGTATTAAGTCACCCTGGGCTCAGACGAAACCTCCCGGCTGATGGGACACCCGCAGGTCATCGAATTTTATTGGAAGGCATATAAAATGAGCGTCACTGCGCAATCCAATAATTTGGCCGGGATTGGCACAACCAATTCCTCACTCATAAGTGAAGTAACGAATGAGCAGACAAGGAAACTTTCCGCCCCCATTTTGTTCCACCTCCACAAATGTGAAGGAACTCGATTTTAAAAAGTTAAATCAGACTGCATTTTGATCTCTGCTGAGAAGGTCTTCAAATGTATAGATACGTCATCGAAGCCCGTTTCAAAATGCATTTTGACGCATCTTTGAGAGCTCGTAACAGGCGCTGCTGCGTTGCCTTAGCGATATGATTTACAGTAGGGAACCGGCGTATTCAGTACACTGATGCGAGCATATCTACAAAGTGTAATTCGTATCCAGGCGCGGCTATTAAGCATTGAAGTTTTATGGCCACTCTAAGCCAAAGCGAGCAAGACTGGAGCCAGGCAGATAAAGCAATCTCATCGGGCGGTGGCGGTCATCGAAGTAGTGAGGAATTCACCCCTTTTGTCACGCAGGGCCATACAGCTCAGGAAATACACGGCGTAATAAGGGGTACTATTTGGATCCTGTAAACTACAACTAAGCCCCGACAACTGTCTGGACTGCAAATAGACGGCATTTGACAGCTCAGGTTCTATCTCATCTCACGTACGAGTATACATGGGTGGAGTGTTTGGGAGGCACCAATTCTGGGCTTCTTTGCAATATATGCCACGCGTCACCTGAATGTGTCAACCGTCATTGGCTTGATATATTGTAATGCATACAACTGTAATGTTTATCGGGGTCCGACCCCGATCGGCATCGACCTTCACTTATTTCCCTGGACATCCAACCTTCTTTGGACGAATCGGCAATTGGACGGTGGAGAGTATAGAGGACACTGAGCATCAATTCCTGATAAACGCCCGTGTTATGTAAATTCTCCCGAACCCAGTGAACTGTGTTGCTTCGCCTATCCCGGATCCCTAACCTTGTGAACTTGGGAAGTAAACTATTTTGGGATTAAAAGGCCATTTTATCTGTGTTAAAGGTATTGTGATTATATTTCAATTATGATGCTAATATGTATATATATAAATCTTAATCCAACTATAATTGCGTCAATATAAGTTTTTAGCTTTGGGAAAGTTCCCTTTCTATACCAACTTAAGATTTAATTGAATGATAATTTGAGTTAACAATTATCATAATGACCCAGTACACCCCAAGGTGAAGTTAGGGACGTTTTAAGTGCATATTGTTTATGTATTGTTAATACGTTTAATAATCTGTGTATATAAATAAAAGTGTTAGTGACCACAAAATTCGTCTGGTTTCTGTATCCTCTCAATGTACATGATCTTTTATTATATTTCAATATTCGATTACAGACTCAACTGGGGGACACTATGGGTAAGTGTTAGTATTGTATTTATGTGAATTTTACTTCACCACAGTACGTTTAGTGTTAAAATATAATTCTATGTACAAAATACAATTCTATATATTCTAGGTAAAATATCATTCTATGTACTTTTCTTCCGCACTGACGCTTGGCAGAAATGTACATAGAATGAACAACTCAAATGCTTATATCAACAACGTGGAAAATCCGTTAACATTACACATAAATTCTTCTACATATAGGTTCCAATAAACGGCGAAGCTAGAAAAACGAAATTTAATGCAGATGCAGCAGATTACTGTTGTTTATCTCTCCTACTGCAGAATCCACAAAATTCTTTTGTAAATAACCGTCACGAACACAAATATTTTACTATCTTCTTCGCTGGGAGGTGATATTTACACACTCCTTAACGCACATCCTTGGGTCCAGGGTGAAGACTATGAGTTGTATAAAAAATGCACAATAAAGTATTTTATATGTGAGCATGTAAAATATGAGCATATACATGGAGCAAATGCAGGAATTTGTATACATGTTATTCAGATGAAGCTTTCTATATTTGCTGAAAAAAGCAATAAGTGTACTTAAAGCTAATTTCTTACATGGATTGAGTGAGCATAAGTAGGTGCAATTGAGGAAGCCAAACTTTTATTTCTGCTTCCAGGAGATTGCTGCTTTAAGGTAAAATTAAATATAATACTATACTGTTAATGCATGAATTAAAATATGAATTAATGATAGATGGAATAGCTTGGTGTTACCATCTAGGCCTTGCTTGAAGTATGAAATGCCGGGTAATTTGCGAGAATTTCTTATACCAGTGATGTTGTGTAGCTGATAATGCAAGCAATAAAGATATGCATAATATATGGCTAGGTTCAATTTCCAATTGTGGTCCAATTTTAATTTTAAATGATGTCTATATTTGTAAATAAAAAATATAATGTGTGCAACAAGTGACTTTCCTTATATAATGCAATGAATTTACTACTCTTACTGTTAACAAAATGTTACTCTTATAGTAGATACTTATATTCTTTCAAAGATATTGAATTTTCTTGAATTAATCGTCATTTTCATTGATTTAGCGTCATTTTTAACCATTTGGCGAGATTTTCGTTAATTTGGCAACATTTAAAAATGTCGCCAAGTTGGCGACATTTAGCTAAATTCGTCGCCAAAATCTCGTCAAACGTTATGGATGGAGAAATAAGTTATTCTTACAGCAGATAAATGACTATTGGGGTTCAAATACAAAAATATTACTCAAAGCATCTTTTCTTGTGAATGGAACGAGTTAGATCCACGAGAATGATGTCACCAAATTTATCGCATGATATTACATATGAAAAGTGAACATATTTCTTAACAGTTAATATGTTTTTTAACTTATGGGACATTTTAATAAATTTATTTGAAAAATGTGCAATATCTCGAGAACAGTTCATGTTAGCAGTGTAAAATTTATGTCAATGGTTTTCTGAGGAAAAATTACATAAGAAATGTCTATTTGCGTAACTTTATTAAAGGTTTTGATTTTTTGATGATTTTTTCAAAATTTCTCTCAAAAATTTAGGAGGGTTCTGAACATTCGTTTGTATTTTAAAGGAATAAGCTTCCAGTATTCATGGTTTGTAATTTTGTACCAATATTTCATTCGAATCGCTCCCTTCGTTCATCAGTTATCGTCTCCACAGACTCACTGACACACACACACACACACACACAGACATCACTTAAAAAATGTTTGATTCGTGATCAGGGATGCTTGAAACGTGCTCTCCCGTCGAAAACACGAATTCGAATTTTCGACCCCCCGTCACAATACTTTAATTATACATTTATATAAGGAAATACAAAGCGTTTTAATACTGCAATTAAATAGTAATGAAATACTTTTGATAAACCAAGTATTACCGTATGAAATAGTGGATGATGAAGTCGCAGGTTATGAAATATTTGCAGTATATTGAGAAAAACATTTGATATTATAAAGCATCGGTGTTTTTACATTATATCTATATTATAATTGTCTAACGTATGAGTCTTTTCACACCTTTGAGAAGCATACTTAGAGACCTAGAAAACAAATACTTGAACAATGGAATTAGAGAAAGTGATATAAAACTCCTATGGATAAAACGCTTGAAAATGCCATATCGCTTTGAGAATTATATCTAGGTGTTGCTAGTGTTAGTAAAGCGCCTTTTGTTCCCATTTGACACAATAGAAAGGCACAGTATTGAGTATATGCGTCCTTGATTATTTTTAAATTAAGATGATTCACTGATTATCATTACATTTAATCAGTATTTTTCACATTTGTGAGACAGAGTTCAGAATATAGTGAGGTAAAAAAATTTTGAACACTTAGGAATATTCCATATTCAGTTCTAATTTGCATTGCGCTACTAATTTATTCATACAAAATTGACAGTTTAAGTAAATATTTTAAGCCTTTCACCATAGTACATACAATGCATGGAGCGCTTATCTTTTCGCAGCGCCACCAGGATTATTGTATCAAATTGTATTGGCATTTTTTCAGTATATAGTTTTGACTCCTTATTTTTACCACCTATGATTTGAACACTTATAACATCGTCCACCTGACATATCCCAAAAAAGCCGAATATTTAATTGACACTCCCGGGGATGGAAAAAAGGTTATTTGAAGAAAAATAATTTTCAGCCCCCTCCAGAATCCCACCAGGGACCAGGAACTTTGAATATTTGCTCAATTACAGTTACAACCCCACAACAAAGGCAAGAGGAGTGGGATTTTTAATCCATACTCCCTGTCTGGGTGTGGTAAAAATTAGTATTTTCAAAGAGTATACCCAGGCTCTATAAAATACGCCCCGGTAACCTAGATGTCTGACTTGTTGCCCTTAAAGTTTCAAACACCGGACAAAAATTAAAGCGACCGTATTCTCGATTTATTCCCGGGAGTGGACAAAATGAGGGGGGGAATTCTTTTTAGACCCTCTAGAAACTTCCCCCACCTTGAAAATATAGAATGCTGAAACTGTGCACTACATTTTCAGTATTATCCACGGAACATAATTTAATTGAATCACTTTTCGATTAAGGTAGGTATATTCGGCGTTAAGCGTTATACACTGTTGGATGAATAAATTTGTTAAAAAATGTTGCAAACTAATTTTTTAAAATCGTTAGTATTTCTGGTCTTTGACAAATTTAAATTGTAGTTTAACATAATTCCCTATTAGTAATATTCAATATTCTAAAATAATGAATTCAGTAATAATTCAGTAATAATTAAGTAATAACTCAGTAATAATTCATTAAACTCCTTAATAAATTCAATATCCTAAAATGATGAATTTAGTAACAATTCAGTAATAATTCGTTGAATCCCCTAATAAATTCAGTATCCTAAAATAATGAATTAAGTAATAATTCATTGAATTCCCTAAACAATTCAGTATACTAAAATATTGAATTTAGTAATAATTCAGTAATAATTCAGTAATCCTTCAATGGATTCCCAAAAAATCCAGCATACTAAAATATTAAATTCGATAATAATTCAGTAATAATTAATTATGTTCCCTAATAAATTCAGTATCCTAAAATTCATGTATACTAAAATATTTAATACAATTTAACATACAAATTTCTACTTGAAATTTTTATTGTATGCAGATCTTAAAATAATCTAAAAAATGACTGTTGTTTTTATTAACTTGAAATTAAGCTAAAAGACTTCCAGCGAATGCCTTTAGATGACACAAAAAATAATGTAGTAGTGTATACAAAGGGGTTCTGGACCAGCAGGAGCTATACTTTAACATGGGGCTCCTGCAGGAGCTATACTTCCCCATGTTAAACATAGTTCCTGGTGGAGAGGGCGGAACTTCATCTTGCCACGTGATGTTTCTATGAATGGAGATTTTTATCAGTCAGTAAGATATGAAGTTTTTTTTTTCCACAGTATAAATCTAATCTTTGCTTGTAAATTTCATTTCGTATCTTGGACATTCTCATCTGAAATTAATATTTATAATTAATATTATATTAATTACATTATTAATATTAATAATATAATATTAATGATTTTCGATTAATATTATATTACTAATATTTATTATTAAATTAATATTTATAACTTATCTGACGTTTGCTTGACGGTGCTGCCACCTAGCGGCATTCTGTTTTCATTTCCAACTGTAGAAGATATACCTACCGACGGACAGGCTCGAACCCGAATTATTTTCCATTAATCATGACATTTCTATGTGTATTCCGATAATGTCTCGTATTAACATATCAAAACACATAACATGCTTCTTTTAAAGTTTTAATTGCATGTCTTTCGTATTTTAATGTTATTAGGATGTAGTATACTTGTCTCAGAGGGTAACTCTTTCATTTAAATTCAATGTTAGTCACATATCCTTAAAAAATTGTTTAGTGTTATTCTATTCACCTAAAATTCGTGACAGTTTTTAAAAATATATCGAGTTAGTGGCCTTAAACGTTGTTGTAACATTAAAAACATAGCTCCTATTCGGTAATCACCCACTAAGTATTGTGCAATTATTACAAATTTCATTACTCCTAGTTCATCAAACATTCGCTAAGAACCAAACAATTCGGTAAAATAGTAAAATTTTAGGGTCTTAGACCTCTTGGAATATCGAAAACATATATCTCTGTTTTCTCAAACATGTGCCAAGTGTTGAGCAATTTTTACTAAATTTCAATTAAATGTCATAATTATAAAAAAAAGTCTTAGACAGTATATGGTATTTAAAAACGTATCTTTAATTCCTCAAACATGTACTAAGGGACATGTAATTTGGTAAATTTCCTTTAAATAATGAAAAGTTTCCCGAAAATTCATTGCACAAGTATTGCACAATTTGGCAAATTAATGAAATTTTAGGGTTTTAAATCCATTGGAATGTCGAATGGTAAGTTGGTTGAATGGTAACATTTATTTTCTCCTTAACTCGTATGCTTGTATAACAAAATAAAATCCGTGATTTGAAGATTTTTTTTTACTTTCAGTGTATATGTTTCAAATATATGTAGATAAGAATTAATCATTTTATTAATGATGTATGGCTGTCTGCCTGCCCGCCAGCCTGTTGGCAATATATTCATGAAACGAATGCAGTGATTAAAATTCCACTTTAATCATTTAACGCGTAAACAAAGAAGTATATTAGTCAGTAAGTAAAGACCACTTTGTAAAAAGGATAATGAAAAATTGAACAACGCATTTAAGCAGAAATAAAATTATAATGAATTATATAGCTCTTTGAAGGATTTGCTAGATCATCCTTCATCAGTGCAAGAAAGTGTACCCCAAACGTTCCAGCCATTTTCCTTTAAATGTACCAAATTTTTTATTTTTCTATGTTATAGAGTTTGCGGCACGGGAGAGAGAGACTTTGAGTTCAGCCACAATACAATACATGGTAATGTATAGAGAAAGCATTGGAATCTTGCTGAAAATCGCAACTCGAGTTTTCGGCGGATCCACATGTTTCAAGACCTCTAGAAAACAAAACAAGAAAGATCAATCACGCTTAAAGCATTGATTATGAAACACTTTCCAAATTCAATGCAATTTTATTTAAACAAGCCTAAAATGCAATACATTCCTCGGTAATATTTTGAAACTTATCACAATACTGCATTAATTTATTATATTTGAAAATTTAAACCTTCATCGAAAAAAAGAACTTCATTCAAATAACGTCATTGAAATATAAATTGCCTGGTTTAAACATCTCTAAAATGTTATACATTCCTCGGTAATAGTTTTAGAATTATCATAATACTACGATAATTTATTATATTTGAAAACTTCATCAAAAATAACTGAAATTAATTCAAATGACGTAATAGAAAAAATAACACGCCTGGATCTCTCTATAAAAACAGGATTTCATTCATAACTTTCTCCCATTCATTTCATTCATCACAATACTATAATAATTTATTTTATTTAAGCATTTTATATAAGACCATGGAGCTACAAATAATTAAACACTATGCTTGAAACTTCATCGAAAAAAATCGTCCTTCTCTTTATGAAATCAATTAATATTTCATTCATATCAGCCATGCAGACTCCATGGACTAAATTATTTTGTGTTAAAAAAATACAGGAATTCTAATACAACTCATTCTACATATTTCGCTGTTTACATTTTACATAGGTGAAAAATAGGCTTAGTTGTAGAAATAATCAAATTTAGATAAGCATTTAAACTCAAATATATTATCATTGCGTTGTTTCAGTATGTAGATGCACAGAATTTAAGCAAAAATAAAGTAGTTTCAGGACGGATACAACACTCAATATGAATTAAAAAGAACTTAAAAAAATCACGATTTTGAAACAAGATGGATGCCATATATCATTTTGAAGTGGGTCATGTGATCGTTTCATATCATAGTCACGTGATCGTTTCATATAAGTGGTGTAATTATTATTTTAATTTTTATTTTAAAAACTACTGAATATATTTCGCTGAATTTTTTTTTATATATTTTATGGATCAATTTGAATATTACCTAAAATATTCGAAGCAATTTGTGAATTTTAAACCCGCTTAAAAATGTTTGAAAAATTAGTTCCCATATGGCTCAATTTATTTCATTTTTTCAACCCGGGTTCAATCCAAAACTAATTGGGTGATATTATTTATTTATATTCCCATAGGTTCTACAGACCGTCTGAACAACATACTAAAATTCCATTTTGATTAAGTCATTTTTACGGCAGTTATCGTGTTAACGGACAAACAGACAGACAGACAGACAGAATGAACAAAGTCATAAACACTTTTCAACTTTGTTGTAAAGTGTTAAAAAACTATTATTAGCGAGACGTCTGTGTGCATGGCTGTGTCTGTCTGCTCAATGCATATATCCACTCAAACTTAAAACCTAAGGGACCAAATTTCATAAAATTTGGTAAATCACTTGTATATAACCCTAGTTCGTATTAGTTTTGTTATGATTCGGTATAAAAGAACCCACATTTTCTTGCGAAATGACCTTCAAGAAATGACTGTATCCTATCTACCAGAAAAAATAATAAATCGAATTTTACAAAATTCGGTACATGAGTCACTTGTGGGTAACCCTGGTGCTGATTATATTTGGGAACGATTTAGAAAAAATAACCTGCTTTTTTCTAAATGGCCCGCCAAAATCGTCAACATTTAAATAAAACCTACGTATAGGCAAATATATTAATTAAATGCTTGTTTTATACTCAATTTTAAACAATGAAAATAATAAGACCAACCCCATTACATCAGAACTAGCCTTTCTTTGAGATATTTTAGTTTTTTTTTTAATTTTCTCTAAGCCACCTTCGAAAATATGTCAAATTACAAATTGAGAATGAAAATTAAATTGAAAGTGCAAATTCAGTGTCATTTTAAATAATTATGGGTGTTATTTTGTACAATTAAACACAATTTAATGAATGATTGATGAAATAAAGAAAACGTGAATATGAATCTCCAAAGAAAGTCATGTGCTACCCATATCAGGTTTTTAACACTTTACAACAAAGTTGAAAAGTGTTTATGCCTTTGTTCATTCTGTCTCTCTGTCTGTCTGTCTGTCCGTTAGCACGATAACTGCCGTAAAAATGACTTAATCAAAATGAAATTTTAGTATGTTGTTTCGACTGTCTGTGGGACCTATGGGAATATAAATGAATAATATCACCCAATTAGTTTTGGATTGACCCCGAGTTGAAAAAATGAAATACACTGAGCCCTATGGGACCTAATTTTTCAAAAACATTTTTAAGCGAATTTAAAATTCACAAATTGCGTCGAAAATTTTAGGTAATATTCAAATTGTTCCATAAAATATATAAAAAAAATTCAGCGAATTATATTCAGTAGTTTTTTAAATAAAAATTAAAATAATAATAACACTTCTTATATGAAGTGATCACGTGACCCACTACAAAATGATATATGGCATCCATCTTGTCTTAAAATCGTGATTTTTAAAGTTCTTTTTAATTCATATTGAGTGTTTTATCCGTCCTAAAACCACTTTATTTTTGCTTAAATTCTGTGCATCTACATACTGAAACAACGCAATTACAATATATTTGAGTTTAAATGCTCATCCAAATTTGATTATTTCTAGAACGAAACCCATTTTTCACCTATGTAATATGTAAACAGCAAAATAAGTAGAATGAGTTGTATTATAATTGCTGTATTTCTTTAACACAAAATCATTTAGTTCATGGAGTCTGCATAGCTGATATGAATCAAATATTCATTGATTTTAAAAAGGGAAGGACGATGTTTTTCGATGAAGTTTTACGCATAGAGTTTAATTACTTGTAGCTCCATGGTCTTAATTTTTAAACAAAATAAATTATTATAGTATTGTGATGAATGACATGAATGGGAAATAATGCTGCTTTTATAGAGAGAGGGAGGCGTGTTATTTTTTCTATGACGTCATTTGAATGAATTTCAGTTATTTTTGATGAAGTTTTCAAATATAATAAATTATCGTAGTATTATGATAATTCTAAAATTATAACCGAGGAATGTATCACATTTTAGAGATGTTTAAACCAGGCAATTTATATTTCAATGCCATCATTTGAATGAAGTTCATTTTTTTCGATGAAGGTTATAATTTTCAAATATAATACATTAATGTAGTATTGTGATAAGTTTTAAAATATTTCCGAGGGATGTATTGCATTTTAGACATGTTTAAATAAAATTGCATTGAAGTTGAAAAGTGTTTCATAATAAATGCTTTAAGCATGACTGATCTTTCTTGTTTTAACATATAGCGATTGCTACTCTCTTTAATACAGCAATTTTAATATAGAAAAATAAATTAACTGACCGCATTTGATTATACCATACCAAACTAAATAAAATACTTGACTATTTTTATTTCAAAATGTTCTTCATATTAAACAGTTAAGTTAAGAATTATCTGAAATTACTCAAATGCTTGGAGACGTTCTCAGATTAAGTGACGAATTTAATCTTACACAAGTAGTGAAATAATTTATTCTTAAGAATTGGGAATCTCCTTATACAGAAAGAAGAAATCGCAACAAAGTTGTGCTCCTAGGAGGATTGTAATAAAACTTAGGTGTAAAGATACTAGCGAAACGCGACTCGAATGATGATCTTTAGATTTAATCAACGACACTTAAGTGGCTCGTTCTTCCTTTTGATCTTTCTCCTTTCCAGCATCCACTGAAAGCTATGTCTCAGGATAAAAGCATTCGGCATAGTAAAAGCATGATGTAAAATATGCTTATGTACATTCGTCGGGTTTTTACCGTATCGGTTTCATATAAATTTAAATGCGCTTGTTGCGAGGGTATTTTGTGTAAATCATAGGAAATCGTTTCGGTAGTTAAAACATTTTCTGCACGGAGATTTTGGGAGAATCCAATGTAGAGGGGTTTGTTTTAGCTCTCGAACCATATTTTGGTGCTTTGGGTCTTCCAAAATATAATATTAAATAATTTGGCATCACGTCTGGTGTTATAATAGAAAAAATTAAGCACACATCCACAACAGAAGGTCTTTATTTTACTTCCTAGAAGACGTACAAAAGTTTAAAAAAGGCCAGAGCGCTTTCGAGCATAACTACGCTCTTCATCAGTGGCTACACGGAAATAAAATTTGAATCGTTCATATATAGACCAGATATAGCGATAAAATTTGCATAAATACAATTTACAAAAGAATCTGCGTCTAGACAAGGATAAACCGTAAACTATTTTATTAGAGTTTCAAAAATTTCAACAACAAAAGAACAGCAAATTAAATTACAATTTAATTACAGAAATCGAAAAAAGGGGAGAAGGGGTGGCAATCAAGTCTCTTTTTGAAAAGACTTTCCTTTTGATGCGTTGTAATAACCCTCGTGATATTCTCCTTTTTTAATCCCTTTTTATTTATATTTACAGTGAGTCCGTTTGTAATTTTGACCCTGTTATGAATTTGAGTTACGCTTGGCGACTCATTTTCGACTCCATGCAATTCAAGTCTCTGCAAAGTTATCTTTGACGTCTTCCTCTTTGGGATTATGCTTGATTGCCACCCCCCTTTGGAAATGAGTGATACCACGTTTGATAGTTTTGCTCGGAGAAGTTTACGGCCCACACATCTATGACATTAGCAGCTAAAAAAAATCAAGATGGCGACATTCGGCATAAACGATACTTCCATGCAAGACTAGTACAATCTTTATAAGCTCCATTGGAGACAATTAGGATAAACCCCAACAACGCACAAAGGCTAGTCCAATGAGAGTCAGGGAAAAACATAGGTTAATGAAAGTCTTGAACCCCGGAACATGGAACAGATGCGATTGCCAGCAAAAAAAGAGTGATACTTATACCAGAAGAGAAAATATGCCGTAAGAGATGAAATGTGGTGACGAGATGTTCACGAATGTGGTCACTAAAAAAATCGGCTACATCAGTATTAAAATATTGGTGATAATAAAAAGGTAAATTGCGATAATTACGTCTATGTACTTATTAAATATAATTTGCACGACGTTTTATGGAATTTAGCATAATTTTTATGTCACAGACATAGATAAAATTAACCGGATATATCATATACTATTAGCAAAATCGATTTATATTTAGAATTTCTTCAAGCAGACAGTGAGCAGCACTCTTAACCTGAAAAAGGGAGATACTTTTTCCGCCTTCATTATAGTTGGCAGCGTATCAGGGAAATGTAAGCATTTAATTATTGGAATAAAATAACTGTAGTGTAAGTTTATTGAATCTTGCTGGTCCAACTGGGAATTTAACCACGGATCTTCGTACTAGCCAGCCGACGGTCTACCATTAAGCTACTGAGACATATTTGCTAGATCTTATTGTCGAAGTGGACTTTTCAAAGTCTTTACTCGTATTCCACACATATTCCACGTGCATATGCCAAAATGTTTAGTATTTTTAGTCACAAAGTACACAATGTTTAGTTTTAGATAATGCATTAGTACACTTACATCATAGTTATTATTGGAATAAAAAACAATGTTAATATGTTTTATTTAAATTTTCTTTTAAAATATCAAGTTTTTCTGTCACAATATTTTCAAGATATTTTGAAGTTTTTTATTTCATAATACAGGCAGATTAATGAAGCCTGTGTGTGCATTTGGCATATCTATTTTAATAAAACTGTTTTGATTCCTTTTAACATCCAAAGCGTAATTCAAATTATCAGCACCCTATAAACTGTTTACTAGCATAATTGTGCCGGAATTATTACTGATTTTCATGGGAAATTATGGTATGGATATCTAATATATGCGATTGTAACAAATAAATACGCATAAAAATATTGGTTTTTTAAGTCAATTTTGGATATATATTAAACATTATATTAACAAAATACAAAACTCTAGTTCACAAGAACCTCCACTTTAAGAAAAGCAATGATATTACAATAAGAGAAACAATATAGTCATATTTAACGCACTACCACATAACACTAAAATGATCTATACAATAATTTTTTAACTTGTGGTTGTGTGTGTCTATAGATCCTCCTGAAGTCCAGTGATTCAAGAAATCTGATTCTTTGCACACTTACAGTGCAGACCTCGAGACAGAAGCTAAAATATTTGGATTTTTGATTGTCTTATTCTATGGAGGAGAAAATTGGGATTTAGTTTCAAACAGTCTTTCCAGACACACCAGAAACTTACAAAGTCTACTTCGACAATAAGAGCTTACAATTTCTTCCCAAGAGCTCAGCGGTAGAGCTTCCCGTTCGGATCTCTTGGCTTTGATTGATTCTCGGTTGAGACCGCAATGTTCTTTACAATGGCGCAATAACAAATCAACCCCGTAGGTTAGTGCAAAGATATAGAGGTCTGAAAGTGGCCCTAGCATTACTAGCACAGTTTCAGTGGGCTCTGGAAGAATGAGCGCCGATTTCAAATTGTGAAGATAACAACCACGCAGGATGCTAATTTGGGTAAAAATTGCAGAATCAGGAGGCTAACCTGGGGAAAAATAGTAGTAGATGGTCAGTCAGCTAGCCAGTTGTGCCTCAATCGGGCATTATAGGGTGGAGAATGCAGAGTACGCTTCGACAATAAAAACTTGCAATTTCGTCCCAATAGCTCAACGGTAGAGCGTCGACTGCTCGGTTTCGAGATCCTGGCTTCGATTCCCGGTTGGAGCAGGATTATACGAACTCACCAAGGCAGCTAGGGGAGCTTATGCCGGTATTAAAGTGAGATACGTGCAAGTTTCATTCTCTCCCATCCAGTAAAGCTACAATCAGGGAAACGTACTTGGCAGAATCATTCACCAGGCAAGGTCCGAAGAATTACCAGCCAAGCCCGACCCCAGCCGCCGGCAATATCTAGGCTCCGGTCATCAATAAACGCAGTCCATGCGATCACAGCTAACTGGAAGAGTCCGAAGCCTAACTGCCTCACTGAAGCTCGACAGCCGGTTCCTCGGATTTATTTGCCTGCTGGGTTGGATGATCAGAGCTACAGAGCTAAGATCCGTTCACCATTCAGAGAGTGGGTCGCCTCGGGGGGGGGGAACCCGGTTGGGGCAGCAAGGTTCTTTACAAACCTACCTCGTGATCTAGAAAACTGAGCCTTTGAACATTTATAGTATTGCCTATGGAATAGAACCTAATGTAGTCAAGATTTCAAGACCCACCCCTCACCCCCACCCCCGGGAGTGGGAACGCAGGGGAAGGTTTCGAAAAATATTTACAGAATCTCCAAAATTCCCCCTAGAAGTCTGAATATTTCCGCACTTATAAAATCGTCTATGGAAAATACATAGGGTTTCTAAAAGTATTTCTAAACCCTCCAAAATCCCGTAGTAACTTAAAAGGCTGAATATTTACACACTTCTAGAATCCCGGCCTCTCAAATAGTTGCTGTAAGCCCCTGGGTCAGTCAAGAGGTCTGGGTCTGCAACACTTATAGAGTCGACTATGGGAAAAAATAGGATTTCCAAAAGTCATTCTAAATGCTCCAAAAGCCCCTATAGTAACTTAGAAGACTGAACATTTACAGATTTATAGAATCATCAATGGAAAAGGAAAAGGGGATTCAAAAAGTCTTTCCAAACTCTCCAAATGCCTCTATTAACTGGGAAAAGCTAAATATTTGTTACATACTTAAACATATTGTCTGACAAGGCAGGATATTTGACTTCCACATATTCTAAGGCTAAAAAAAGGATTAGACAACAGTATTTCTAGAACCTTCATAAGTACCCCTTTCCCCAACGCACACACACACACATTGGTAACTTAGAACATTGAAAATGTATAGTCTACAGCGATCGCCAACAGGATAGAATATAATTGATCCAATTTTCGATTAATACTATTATTTTAGACGCTGAGTTCCATGCACTGTTAGATAAAATGAAACGTATTAAATATATACAACTTCATTGTCAAACTTGTTAGTTTCTTTGTTTCTGACAGACCTAAATACTAGTGCATTAATACAACTGCACATTTGCAAATTTATCACTATATTTAATAAAATGCATCATAAAATATACTTTTCTTACAATGCCCTTAAACAATCCATTACTATATATGACTATTACATATACATATTATATGCAACTTCATTATATAGAACTATCATATACAACTTTTATATTTTATACAACTTTACATGCTACTATTTTAGAGATTTTTCTGAATAATTAGTGAACAAATAAGATTCACCACTATAACCTCGTTCAATGTTCAAATTCTTTATTTAAGGGATTATTTTTATTTCGAGGAACTAGCGCAAAGAGTAAGCTAATCCAAAAAGAATTAAAACTTTTCCTTGGAAAAGAGGAGTGTCTGCGTGGCCATCCTTTGGGGATTGCAATAAAACTTTAGGTACAAAGTTAATGACTAAAACAGTCCGAAATGCTGAACTTTAGCTTTAATCCAAGTCACATAGATGTTTTCTTTACTTTTTTTGTCATCGAATATTGAACGCTTAAGTGAAAGGTAAAAAATGTGGGCAATGAGGAGCATTTCTTGCTCTCTCAAATGCCTTTTTACTTTCCTTGTATACATAGTATATAATGTATAAGGAAAGTATTGCGACTGGGTCGAAAATTCGAAGTCAAGTTTCGACGGGAGAGCACGTTTCAAGTATCTCTGAAAAGGAATCTAACGTTTTTGAGGTGATGTCTGTGCGTTTGTGTGCATGCGCCTGTATGTGTGTATGTGTGTGTGTGTCAGTGAGTCTGTGATATCTCACGAAGGAATGGAACGATTTCAAGGAAATTTATCACAGAACTTACAATCTGTGAATACTAGAAGCCTATTCTTTTAAAACGCAATCGAATATCCAAATTATCGAGTAAAATTCTGAAAAAGTCATCAAAAAATCAAAATATTTAATAAAGTTACGCTAATAATCATATATTATGTAATGTTTCATTAGAAAACGAATGACATAAACCTTATAATGCTTACATGACCCGTTCTCTAGATGTAGTAGACATTTTTCAAATAAATATGTCAAAAAACAACAACAAAAATTAACTATTCTGAAATGTGTTCAAATTTCTTATGTATGTAATGTTCTGCTATAAATTTGTTGTCATCATTCTCGTGGATCTAGCTCGTTCCATTCACGAGAAAATATACTTTGAGAAATTTGGACACCAATTGTTATTTACCTACTAGTAGAAAAAGCTATTTTTTGTCCATGACTCTTAGCGAGATTTTGGCAACGAATTTGGCAGTGTCGTCAACTTTGCGACTTTTTAAAATGTCGTCACATTAACTAAAATGTCATCATATTGAAAAAAAATTTCGACTAATTTATGAAAATTTAGTATCGTGGAAAGTATATAAGAATCTATTATATGAATAACCTATTTTTCCGTCCGTAATGTTCGACAAAATTTTGGTGATGAATTTGGCGGAATATCACCAACTTGATGGCTTTTTTAAATGTTACAAATTGACGAAAATGTTGCCCAATTGATAAAAGTGTCGCAAAAAAATTATGAAACTGACGCTAAAATTAATGAAATAACGAATAATTGACGGATATTCAATATCTTGGAAAGAACGTAAGAATAGAATATAAGAATCACCCATTTCTCCGTCCGTCCGTCTTTTTATCTCTCAGTAAGGAATTTATAGGGACGTCGCCAACTTGCCGATTTTTCACATGTTGCTGAAATCATCAAAATGTCGCCAAGTTGGTGAAAATGATGACAAATGGGGGCGGGTGATGTTTAGTAAATCTGGTTTCCTTCATATAACAGCATACTTTCTAGTATATAAGGAAATCTCTTTTATCCGCTTTTCCTGTAATACTTGGTGTTTCATTTGGCGAACTTGACAAATAATCTAGCAAAGCAGCGCCAACTTGGGGATTTTTACACAGATATATACATACAGAGACGTCACACCTAACTCCTTAAATCGTTTTTGAGTTTCTGAAACGTGTGTACACCTAAAAATATTGAGTCCCAATTTTGAATCCCATTTCGGTTTTTTCCCTACACTGAGTATATATTCGGTTTTTTCCCTACACGAGTATATATTAGCGAACATAGAAAGTGATTGTTGACGTTAAAGCATACAATATTTTTAGACACCGGGAAAAAATACTGTCTTCACAAGTGTAGGAGGGTGTTGGTTCAGTTGATTAGGCAACATTCTATATAGTGAGCTACTGTTAGGTTATTTTCTCTTCTTCGAGTATTTATATTAAGTCAAACGTTAAAGTATTTTCTTTGAAATGTCAGATTGGTACATTTGCTTGTTACTTTCCCTGCGATACATAGTAATGTATAGGGAAAGTATAGGAATCATGCCGAAAATCGCAACTCGAGTATTCGACGGATCTAAACATTTCGAGACCTCTAGAATACGAAAAAACTATTTTTAGCGTAACGTCTATGTGCGTGTCTGGGTGTCCGTCTGTCGGTGTGTCTGCCTGTCTGTGCAATATATGTAGACACTCTAACTCAAAAACTAATGGACCGAATTTCATAAAATTTGGCAGGTAAGTCACTTGTCACTTGGGTGTGACCCTGGTGTTGATTATTTTTTAGTACGACTCGGAATGAAAGAACACGCCTTTTCTTGCGAAATGGCCCCAAAAATGTCCTTTTATCCCCTCTAGATGAAAAACTAATGGAGCGAATTTCACAAACTCGGTAGATAAGTCGGTTGTAGATTACCCTGATGCCGATTAGATTTTGGTACGATTCGGAAGAAACAATCTGCCATTTTTTGCAAAATGGTCCGCAAAATTTGCCAAATCTAAATTAAAAAACTACGTATGCTCAAATATATCCATTAATAGCTTGTTTTATACGTGATTTTTAACGAAGAAAAGAATAAGACCAACTCAATTATACTAGGACTAGCCGTTCTCGATATATATATTTTTTAATTTTCTCTACGTCACCTTTGAAAATAAGTCCAGTTACCAAATGAGAACGAAAATTGAGTTCTAAAAGTGAATTATATTTAATTAAAATAAAGAGAACGGGGATATAAGTCTGTAGGGAAAGTCATGTGCTGCCCACATCAGATTTTTTATTATGAATGATGCATGGTATACTAAAAAACACCACAGTTCAATTTAGATCAGTTTTTGGCAACGAAAGACGTCTTGAAGGAACAATGAAAGACGTAAAGTTGTTCTCTACATCATTAAACTTCTGTGGTCTTTGAATACATGAAGTATATTTTCAGCAGTAATGATACTATCAATTGTTACACTAAAAAAAGACCGGAATCAATTGGCGATCGCATTCTTTGATTTGAATCCATGCATTCTTTGGGGTCAAATAAAATACACTATGTGACAGTGCAAAATGAGGCAATAAGAAGAAGTCGGCAGAAGAATATGCATATTGCAAGGTAGACGCAGCTCACCGAGTTATTTAAATTATTTAGAATGGAATGCACAGTACTACCGTGCAAGTTGAGTGAGATATAAGAGAAGGAACCTTCAGAATCAGAAATACTCGCGCCGCTCTCTTTGCCAGAGAAATCATTTTGCAATGTTTTTTTCTCAAAGGAAACGTGTAGTAGCAGAGAATGCCAGGCAGTTCCAGTAGGCAAACGATTTCACGAGGGGTATGGGGATCGGACTCAGAATGGTAGGTTGGTCCATGCGTCAAATCTCGGCCGACAGTCAACTACACGCGTCCACGGTGCATCGGTTGTGGCAAAGATTGTTGGATCAAGGAAATGCGGCACATTTGAGGGGTACCGGTACGGCGCTAGCGACGTCAGCACTCGTGGACCGATGCATCCGCCGGCAAGCGTTGGTGCTCAGCCTCCCAATTCCGTCGCCCTTTTGCATCATGTGCAGGACACCCTTGATGCTCCCATATCGACCAGGGCCATTATCCACCGATTGGTCGCCAGCAACCAGCACTCATGGCGCCAGTTAAAAAGACTGCTATTAACCCAACAGCACAGATGCCTTCGTTTGCAATGGTGTAGTGGTAGATTCATGTGGGAGACGGAATGGCACAAGGTCATGTTCTCAGACGAGTCACGCTTCAGTTTTAGCAATAACAGTCACTGTGTACGAATCTGATTCGTAAGTGGTCACATATCTAATCCTGCCGCATCTGTGAACGCCACACTACGCGACAACGCGGTATCATGGTTTGGGACGCCATTGCATACGATAGCAAGCCACCTCTGGTCCGTATTGAGCACACTATGATGACTCGACGATACGGGGATGACGTGCTGAGGCCGATGACACTAACCTTCATTCAGCGGTTGTCCATGTCACTTACCAGCAGGATGACGCCCGACCACGCACGGCATGCATCAACCAACATGTCCTGCAAGGTATCCAGGTGCTTCCCTGGCCACCAGTCTCCCCTGATCTCTCACCAATCGAACAGTCTGGGGCGTGATTGTACGTCGCTTGCGTACGCTGACGCAACCGCAACATTTAGAAGACGAACTCTGGCAAATGGTTGACAGGGATTGGACAGCCATCCCTCAGGACACCATCCGCATGCTCATTGACTCTGTACCTAGACATGTTACTGCCTATTATCGCTCAGTGCATCATGTTGCAATAAACATTACTTATTGTTCGTTGCTGCCTCTCTCTGTTTGACGATTTTCATCACTTTCTTCCCACGTCTTCTTGGTGTATCATTTTCACTGTCACGTAGTGTCTAATATTTAAAATAAGAAACCAAATGCATTTGAAGAACTCGAACAATTTAACAGTAAAACATATGCGTCTATTTCAATAACTTCCTTCATATAACTTCCTTCTTTTGTTAACTCCTGTTTCCGAGATATTACACCTAAATACTAGGGTATATTTTTTCCGACACCTTATATGAGAACATATTGTGTCCCTTAACTTTGTGAAATGAAATCGCTGCTCTTACTCGAATGTTTCAATGCAAATTGAAATTACAACATAATTGAAGCTTTTGTTATCTATGATGTATAATTTGAAGACTCGAGTTTATTATGCGTCTTTGTTAGTCTATTGTGTCAGCACAGAGACTTTATTTCCTTATCCTAAGTAATCGAGATGGCATGTGGGCCCATAAAACTGTTTCTAATGTGGGAAGCAAAATACTGACATCAGTGAGAAAAACTCAAGAATAATACGTACACTGTCGATTAGCTAAATGCCGTCTTTATGATTTTGAACGTCCGGGAGGGCAGGTGTACCCTTTTTTCCCAGTTTCGGTGTTTCAATGCCAGATAACTTTACCCATTAAGCTATTAAGAATATTGTTTTCCTTTCCATGTTTGAACTGAAATGTACAATAATTCTAATTTTATATATTTGCCTTTTAAGTAAGATTGTTGAATAAAAAAGTCAAATAATATGTATAATATATAAAATTATGAAATAGCATAAATGTTTTTGGTTACAAATGCTAATGCATAATTTTAGTAAATATTATCAGAATTTATCAAAAATAACCATAATTTTATATATGGATCTTTATAAATCCCTATTAACAACTTGATAATATATAAAGTGTTAAGTATACACAAGTTTCTAATATTTATGTTTCATTGCAATTAGTTCTTTCTTTATTTCAACCTGGGCTGTCCGACTTACTAGAAGTTGTAGGGTATCTGTTTGGACGGTGGGGACAATGTCAGAATTAGAGTTCAAGAGAGGATGAAAAATATTATAAACGTTTTTAAAAATATCCAAAATTAGAAAATCCTACCAAAAACCGTAAATATTCCCATTATTGTAGAATCACCCATATACGTACTACCATCGTTCTTCCAGGCATTATGTGGATTCTTTTTATTGGAAATAACGCTATGAAAACATTAAAATTCGAATAATTCTAGTTCTAGTAATGGGGATTATTTTAATTTTATATACACGCGTAAAAGTGAAATTGCAACATCATGAAGGAATGCACGTAGCCATATGCAAATCATAGTATGGTAAAAGGGATAGTCATATGCAAATAATTAAAGGAAAACATATATGCGAAATAAACCGATTTATTTATTAGAGAGTGTGGCCCTTATGGACAGCTATACAGGCCGCGAAACGGCGAGGCATACTATCAATGAGGCTATTAATGGTTGCCTGAGGTAATTCTTGACAAGTAGCGTCCACGTAGACCCGCAGTTCGTCTACGATAAGTACCGGTGGTCCCCGGTACACCTGATGTCCGATGAGGGCCCACAAGTGTTCAATAGGAAAATATCTCGCGAGGCTGCAAGTCAGAACATAATGTGAATTCTGTGTAGGCTGTTGAGAGTTCGCCGTGATCTGTGGGGTGTTGAGACCCAGACCGTCCGACCTACCAGAAAGGTGTAAGGTAACTGTTTGGAGGGCCGGGCTGTGTGGGGTGTGACATTGTCTTGATGGAACACCATGCTGGGTACGGCCTGCACCCGTAGCCAAATCACAGGCATTGGACCTTGTACAATGTACCGATCCCCCGTCAGATTACCTACAATGTGCATGAGAGCTGTCCGCTTTTCGAACATGATATTACCCCAAATCACGAGGCCCGTTTAGGAGCCGGTGTGACGGTCAGTGATATGGGCTGGTATGTGTAGCCGTCATACCCGTCCACGGCAGTCATGCCTTCAGAGGCAGAAGTGAAATCCATCAGTAAACAATGCCATTCATTGCTCTAGTTGCGATGACGACGACGCCACAACAGACGTGCATCCCTGTGTCGAGCGCTTAATGGCACCCTAGTGGCTGGCCACAGTGCGCGTATCGGTACTTCATGCAACCTGTTGCTAGTGGTTTGCCTGCCCGCAGCCGCAACCGTTGATGGTGGCAGGCTGTTTCGGATGTCACTTGCCATTGTGAACGTATCTCGACTAGTTTTCTGGCGAATCTGTTGGTCTGTGCGCTCTGTCATATGCTTGTTCAAACCACTCCCTCTTCAGCGTGTTCGCTGATGTCTCTGCGTCCATCGTATCACACATCGGTGGATGGACTCAAGTCTTGCCCAACACGAGAGGCAATTGCACGCATCGACAAACCCACGTCACGCAGATCCAAGATATGGTTTCATTCCTCAGCCGTTAACTGCTGGTATACAGCTCGCTGATGTCTTCGAGTCATCGCTTCTTCACTTTTTCGAAAGTTCGCCTACTTTCGAAAGTTGCCGCTGATAGCATTTGCGGAATTAGTCGTCTGCTGGTCTTTGTCACCCGAAACTATGTGCCATGTGTCTTGATACATACGCAAACTTCAACATCCGTATATGACTATTTCATCTACCGGAACAGTGATTAGCATATGGCTATGTTTAGTTTATTCATTCATGGTGTTGCAATTTCACTTTTGACGAGTGTAGTTTTATTTTTCCACATTATGCATTTAGACATAAAATTTTACAGCAGTAGGAACACTCGATCATTACTTATCGTATTTACATCTCACGGTTTCGCACACACATACGCAAACGCACATACTACTAAAATTGTTCCAAATTCAATCTGTCGATCCTAAAACATGCTGTCCCGTCAAATCGTAACTAAAAATTATCGGTAAAACAAAACTTTTATACCGCTATACCTTGTAACAGGGTCATTCTGAAATTGAGTGGAAATTTGCATCCCTGGCAATTTTTCAAAACTTTAATTAAAAGATCTGATGTAGGCAGCACATGACTTTCCTTATATAATGCAATGAATTTACTACTTTTGCAGTAAAAAAAAGAATGTTATCATAATTAAATTGTGCTTTACTTTTAATGCATTTGCTAAAACCATATATTTTATTCAAATCCGTCAACAGGTTTTAGTGGAAATGAAGAGGAAATTTTGATTATTGTGATTCAAAATCTCTACCAATTATAATGTTCTTCCTCAAAGCAACATAAAAAAATCTGATGTGGGCAGCACATGACTTTCCTTATATAATGCAATGAATTTACTACTTTTACAGCAAAAAAATAGGTTATTCTTATAGTAGATACTTATATTCTTTCCAAGATATTGAATTTTCGTCAATGAGTCGTCATTTTCATTGATTTAGTGTCATTTTGATCCATCTGGCGAGATTTTGGTTAATTTGGCAACTTTTAAAAAAGTCGTCAAGTTGGTGACATTCCGACAATTTCGTCGCCAAAATCTCACTTAGGCGTTATGGATGGAGAAATAAGTTCTTAGGTATAAGAAATGGGTTTTACTGTTAAAAATATTTCCAAACGTACTGGATATCACCTCCATTGCATTTGTCTATGATTGCTTTTGTATAATATTCTAGCTATTTCTTCTAAAACTAGGGGACTGTGATCTCTGCTCGCTACGCTTTGCCAACCCACTTTGGGAGGCTTCGCTTCCTATTCGCTACGTTCGCAGAGCTCGCTTCATACCCATCTCTCCTACAAATTCTAGTTTCCAAAGCCCTTTTCTATCCCTATCTTTTTTCCCGCATGAGGTACACGCAGGGATTTTTCTTAGCCCAGGGAATCCAAAATCCGAATTTCTTGATCCTGAGCTCACTTCGTGAGCTATTTCATGCCAAACTAAAGTTTAAATCGATATACGATTTATTTCATCGTGTTACCCTATTATTTCTTTATAAGTGAACCAAATTTCATGTTTTTGCATGTTAGAGTTTTTCGATACGAGAAATTGCTAGACGTGCCGATGCGAAAGCAAATTTCACTTCATAAGTGTATAAAAAGTTACATATCTCCAAAAAATATATCGAAATTAAAAAAAGGGATCCGTCCTGCAAAACTGCATCCATGTAGGTACACTGGTACTATTCGTAAACTTGTTGTTATGAGTCTATTCACGACGCGAACTAGGAACTCAAATATTTTGTCTCTGATTTTGACATTAAATATTTCTAAAACTGCAATATGTACCAAAAACAGCATATTTCTTCGTATTCCCTAAAGCTTTTTCTACAAGTGTACCAAATTTCATATTTTTATATGTAATAGGTTGTGCGGTACGAAGCAAATAATCTCAAGAAACAAGAAATTTGTCAAATAGTGGCGGGGGGAGCAGCGTTAGCGTCTGCGACAGCGTTAGTGTCAGCGGCGGAGTCTGCTACTTTTTTGCAATATAGAGATATATAAGAAATAACACAAAATAAAATAATTAAAGTTAATTAGGAAACATTTTTTTCTTCCTTATTTAAAGAAAGGGTTGAAAAATAAAATTAAAAACCTTTTCTTGTGAATTCACAAAATCTAGTCTCTAAAATTACGATCATCTACATGGAAAGCGCTTATAATTCCACAAAAATACCAAAGAATGCGGCAAAGTTAAGAATCTTTACAGTGAGATGAAGCTACAGCTAATCATTTTATTGGCTAGCTAACTATTTTAAGAGGTAACTATCATTTCCTTAAGTTTTAATTCAAAGTACTAATAAAAATGGAGAGTACTTTTATCTAATGTCACCTCCATGGTCTCATGAATTATACCAGTTTTCAAAATAAGAGACAATTATCACTAAACATTGGTTTGAATTGTGTATTTTTATGTTATCCAAGCAGCATAATAATGCTGTGTACATAGGTTATGAATTTTTTAAATTAAACCCCAAATATGCCACGTAAATTTCAATATTACGAGATGGAGGTGTGACGTATAGAACATATTATTTATTTATAGTTAGTTTTATTTATTTTAAACTTTGAATTAGCTATTTTAACATTAGGGAATTTATTATAGTACATAGCAGAAGTGAAACTCACCTAGTTTTCTTTTCTATGCTGCCTGATGTTTCTGAAAAACAATTTGATTAATAAACATACAATTATTTTACTTATCCAATAAACATACATTAATTTTGCTCTAACACCATCTTATTAATTATTGTAATTCATATGTGTACAACTTAATTAATGTAACAGGAACATAGAAGCATAGAATAAATAATAAAATTTTAACTTTTGTTTCAAGAAATTTTAGTTGTCAAATTTCCATTTAATTTCAAAATGACCCAATAATACTTTATATACAATAGTGTGGTGAATTAAAATTCTTGATAAAATCCGAGGGTTGTATATTTTCCCCCATCGCAAAATTTATTTTTTAAACATACTATATATTGTAAATAACGTTATATAAAAATAAATAAATAGTAATAATACAAAATAATTTAGCTCATATTTAGTACATAATTATCGAACAAAAGCAATGTCATTTCCTTGCTCAGAGAGTTTGTTAGATTAAGTGACACACAAGTTTACTTCTTTGAACCACAGCTAAAAGTCACTTAATCGAAAAGTAAATAGGACTATCCTCGGAGAAAAAGCAATCGCGTCTGAGGAGTACTCCTTGGAGGACTGAAATAAAACTTCGGGTACAAAGTTACTCAAGAAAAAGAATCTCAAAGGATGATCTTTAGCTTTAATCAACGCAAATAACTGAGTAGTTCTGCTTTCATCTGTCTCTGGCTATGACATTTAGTATAGAAATCAAGAGTCTTAAATATAAAAAAGATGATATTCTCCATAACAGCATGATATATATTTCTGCATTTATACGTAGCGCATTGTCCGTTGGGGTCTTTCACTAATTTAGTGAGTTTGTTCCAGCAGAAAATTATAGGCATTGTTTTGTGAGAAAAGTTTCGTCTAAGCAGTGTATGTATCTATAATATCATTAGGTATCTATAATATCATTAGGCGTCTATAATAGCAGCGGAATATATATGTCGATCTATTTGATTCATCTGTAGCGAAAAATCTAAGCGTAGGACAGCAACGAAATTCGGTAGAGAGGTACTTCATGACCCGAAACAATGCGATTCGGCGAGATTTTTTATTTAATTCAAATTATGAAGTCATCAATTTAATAGTAGCAGAAACTACATACAAGACGTTTTTAATTTAGGTGAGTAAAGTTAGCAAAATTAGGTGTGTTAAGATAGCACCTAATGTCAATATTTAAAAACAAATCTGTGTCTGTGGTTAATTGGTCGGCTATCATAGAGGCTTATAAAATTGTGGCACATAAAAGGTTTTCTTGCATCTGTTACAGATATAGGCTATCCCATTCTGACGAGTTTATATTTAACGTAAAACCGATTTTGGAATATTGTGGTTATTGGAGTATTGGATATAGCTGATGGGTTAGGGAAGGATGCTATGGTTCATGTGTTTGCCACCTCCACTGGATACCGGTCTGAATTGTGTGACACTGTATCGGCCGTGCAAACAATTATCTTACACTGTCGCTAGGTCAGGGCGGTTTGAGAAGAAAAAAAAGGCACAGATGCCCTAATTGGGTTCGAGTCTAAATTGGGTGGTACTGTCAAATAATTACCTGGACTCCAAATAATTACCTGGCACTTTCGGGTAAGTTGTCCGGTTTGGGTAGGAGAAAAGGGACACATATGCCCATATAGTTTTCCGGTCTAAATTGGGTGGAACTGTCCTTGCAATCCAAATAGTTACCGTACGCCTAGGTAGGTAGGGTGGGTAGTTTCGATTGAAAAATTAGACACATATCCCCTCATTGAGTTTCAGTCTAAATTGTGTAACAGTGTTCCGGCTGTCCAAGCTGGTACCTTATACTTTCAGGTAAATAGGGCGGTTTGCGACGGAGAAATAGACACCGATTCCCTTGTTGGCGTCCAATCTCTAATTCTATGGCACTGTCCCGACTGTCCAAGCTGTCATCCTATACCTTTGAGTAGGTCGGACGGACTGGGTGGAAAAAGAAAAAGAAAGCGTCATAGAAAGAGAAATGTCCACTGGACACAGTCGAAACCATTAAGAAATAAGACTGAATGTGCACGAGGAGACCTGGCAATAGACTCATCAACAGACCTGAGAGATTCAACAGATATTTCAAAATTATGATAAGGTACTTAATGATAAATAATTAATAATTTTGCCGTCTGATATCACGTCTCTGTATCTCTTGAAATCCAGAATACTAAGCTGTAATTGCATTAAAGTTGCATAAAGAAATAATAAATAAGTTAAATTCATTAATTATAAGCCTCCCTACTAATGATATTATCTTAGTATGGAACAAAAAAAGTACCCCAGTGTTTCATAGGCAGCAATAAATTGATGGGTTAGAGACAACGCAATGTTTGATGAGCATTAACGAGCTTTTTGGCATTCTGATAATTAATTACTTAGCAACAAATAAGGATACTTTAACCCTTAAAATAAAACGCTCTTAAAATAATTTCTGCAATAAGAATTGCCCCATTTATGTGCTTCAATAAATATACTTTATAATAATTGTTACGATAAATACGTTTTATATGATAGGGCCCATAAATATTAAGATTTACATAATATGTGTGTCCCAAGTTAAAAGATGGCGTAAATAGATTTTTGAACTATTTTTCTCTGTATATTTCATTGCAAAATTCAAAGCGGTATATGCAATACCGCCCCTAAATCTATATATATATAATTGAAAATCTGTCTGTCTGTCTGCCTGTCTGTCTGTTTGTCCCATCATCACGAGAGATATCCCCACTTAAAATTTAGTCTATGTTTGGAGTTTCTACAATCAGTGGTTCTCGAGATGTTAGTAAAAAACAAAATTTTCGTTTGTCTCATGATCGCGAGAGAACGGCTGAACCGAATTGAATGAAATTTTGTGAGTAGCTTTAAAATAGCCCCCCATAAATTTTGTCCAAGTTTTTGTCCAATTTTGTCCAAGGTTTCTAAGACCAGGGGTTGTCGAGATATTAATGAAAAAAGGGAACTTTTTCCTAGGAGTTCTACTCTCTAACTCCGTGCTTTATCCAAACGGAAAGGATTAAAATCGTTTGTTTAAAACGTCAAAGAGAAATAAAACTTTATTTCTGAGTTTGGTGGAGATTTTTAGCGCTAATTAGTCACTATCTGAAAGCATGAATTGTTTGAAACATGAATTTAATTGGAAAAATCTACCTCCATGGCTTATATTTTTCACAAGCTTTTACTCAACGATGAAAAGTATAAAGAAATCAAAATGGTTATTTAATTTCGCATTTTATGAGGAAGATTCTATCTTATATCATGTTGCTCGGCAACGCAATAAAATTAAATGTGTTTGTTAATGATTATTATTTTTTTTTCGACTTGAATATTAAATAGATGGATATAAAAATATATTTTACGAAAAAACGGTTTGATTTTTTCTTTTAATTAAATTAATTGTGAACTACGTACATCACTTTCATTTATTTTGGCAAAGAGATTTCAAGTTTATATATTGTGTTTAGCTAATAAACGCATATGTTCTGTCTATCCAATAAATTCATTTATCCGATTGTTGAAACAGAAAAAGAGTAGAACGGGTATATCTTCTAATAATACTTTAGTGTTTTCATTTATTATATACAAACTCGAACACTGTATATTATTCAGATCTGCAAATTTAGAGCTACGAATTTGGCTGGATATCGCTAACTTGGCAAATTTCTTAAACGTTGCCAAATTGATTGGAATGTCTCCAAATTGATAAAAACGATGTAAATAAATGAAATTTATTTTGTTTTGCTAGAAGAAAGTACTGAACTGATGTTTCGTTAACATTTGTCTGTCAGTCCAACCGTCTTACTTAGTAACACATTTAGCGAATTTTTAAAATATCACCAAACTGGTAAACATGTTTGTAAATCCATAAAAATATCTTGAAATTGATAAAATTGCGCTAAATAAAGGAAATTGTGTTTTTTTAGGGAATAATATTTTGATGATGGTTCGTCAATTTATCGCCAAGTGGGACTATCAGTTCTACAGTCCCACTTGGCGATTAATTTGGCGATTTCTTAAAATGCCGCCAAACCTTCATTAGAGATCGCATTATTCAGACGATATTTTGACCAATAATTTATTTGCAGCAAATCATAACAAGTCGCTTAGCAACGGATTTAAATCCAGTGTCTTTATGAGGAAGGAGATTTTTATTAAATATTTTCCGATTTTAATATTGAAGATATGTATATAAAATAAATTTCATTGCCATCATATTTTTGACTGGATAATATCAATTACGATTTTCAGATTTAAATATTATTATTATAGATGTTTTCGGGGATTATTGATATATTCAATTTCTTAAGCCATTGTTTTATTGCGGCAAAAATGGTTGAAACTCATATATTGTACGTTGTACGAGTAATCTTCTACAAATGCACGGCTGTATATTTTAATCTCTGAGAATATAAATAGTACAGGTATATTGGCATATATTTTGACATGTATTGGCATATATTGGAATCAAGTACGGACTTCTGGTATGAAGATTACGGGGATTATAGATATTTTTAATTTATTAATTAATCTGTTTTATTTTAGCAAAGATTTTTATGATTCATATTATAATACGGGTAATCTTTTCTAACATTAGGACATATCTTCTAATCTACGACATTATAAGTAGTACAGGTACATCTTCCCATATAATTTTAGCATTTTCATTTTAACACATATTGGAGCATATTTGGAGCATTTTAATGGAGCATATTCGGCACATATTTTACTGCCTTCTGGTTTAAAGATTACGGATTTATTGATATTATCAATTTGTACATGTAATCTACTAATACAGGTTATATCTTCTAATATTCGCGTATATAAGTAGTACGGGTCCCATACAATTTTAGCGCTCTTATTTTGCATATATTGATTCAATTCCATTTTTTTTTTGTAAATTTGCTTACAAAAGAGGCCAGGATGTTTTCTTCTTCAGATCTGCCCGTGAATATAATTTTGAATAGCGAGAACAGTCATTCCTTAACTTCTCTTTAGGAGCATTATGTAAAATATTTTTGCAGAATATTTTGATTAAAATTGCCATTTAGTATACTATAGGAATTTACACATGATTGTGAATTTAAAGTTTCTTTATATTATATACTCCGTACGAAGAACGGATATGCTGCTAATTATATATAAAAATGACATTCTTGACATTATCTTAATTATTGAAAGAGCATGATTGAAGAAGCATGATGAAAGAGTATGAGATTTTAGTGTCACTATACAGAGCAAAAACATGAACCCGATGGTCTCAAACAGTGAAGATCATATAGCTATCCAGCTATCCAGTTATGTTCTGTTATTAATTTCTCTATAGACAAAATATAAGGTATAGGAAAATTATTGTGACGTGGACGAAAATCTGAATTCGTGTCTTCGACGAACTATCACGTTTCAAGCATAACATAACTCAAATCAATCGTTTTTGAGATAATTTCTCTCTCTCTCTCTCTCTCTCTCTCCCTCTCTCTCTCTGTTAGTGTGTGTGTGTGCTTCTGTGAATCCGTGGAGACGATATCTTATGAACGAAAGCATTTTGAATGAAAGTTGGTACACAAATTACAATCCGTGAATATTCCGACCACTCAAACAGTTGCTGCAAGCCCTCAGGCCAGTCGAGTGGTCTAGGTCTTCAACATGTGAATATTGAAAGCCCGTGATTCTAAACGCAATCGATTGTCCGGACGATCCCCAAATGTTCAAATAAAATTTTGAAAAAAATCTGAAATGCGAATAAAACAGGGACCCGATGACCTCATATATTGAAGGTCATTGAGCTACCCAGTTACACAGTTATTTTTTGTTATAACTTACTCTATGGAGTATAGACTATTACTTACTCTATATACTTTATAATGTATAGGGAATATATTGTGACGAGGTTGAAAATTCGAATTTTCGACGAAATATCACGTTTCAAGCATCACGTTTCAAGCATACTCAAATCAATCGTTTTTGAGATGATATCTGTATGTATGTGTGAGGGTGTGTGTGTGTGTGTGTTTCAGTGAGCCTGTTAAGACGATATCTCACGAACAAATGGAGCGTTTCGAATTAAATTTGGTATAAAATTTTTAATCTATAAATATTGAAAACCTGTTAATTTTAAAGGCAATCGAATTTGGGAAGATCCCCAAACGTTCAAACAAAATTTTGAAAAAATCTTCAAAGAATGGAAACCTTCAGTAAATGCCCAAATAATCATTTATTTTCATAAATAATCAATTTGTCTTTGAAAATAAAGTTATGCAAATAATACGCAATGTCTTGTGATCAATAATGTTATGAATATGATCATTTTGTGTGTAATTATTCATTGGAATGCGAATGCATCATGTTCTAGAACTCTAGCATGAACCGTTCTAGAGATACTGCATTTTTGTCAAATATATTTATTAAAAAAATCACATACAACAAAAAAAGTATTAACTATTGTAAAATATGTTCACTTTTCTCATGTACTATTATGCGATAAATTTGCTAACATCATTTGTGTGAATTTAGTTATTTCCATTCAAGTCAGAAGATACTTTGTGTAAAATTTTGTAATTAGCCACCAAGAGTTATTACTTTCCTTATATACATAATGTATAAGGAAAGTATTGTGACTGGGTCGAAAATTCGAATTCGAGTTTTCGACGGGAGAGCACGTTTCAAGCATCCCTGATTACGAATCAAATATTTTTGAAGTGATGTGTGTGTGTGTGTGTGTGTGTGTGTGTATGTATGTGTGTGTCAGTGAGCCTGTGAAGACGATAACTGACGAACGAATGGGCGGATTTGAACGAAATTTGGTACAAAAATCACAATCCGTAAACTCTGGAAGTCTTTTGTTCTCATACGCAATCGAATATTCAGAAACATCCTAAATTTTTCAGTGAAATTTTGAAAAAATCGTCAAAAAATCAAAACCCTTTAATAAAGTTACGCAAATAGACATTTCTTATGTAATTTGTCACTAGAAAATGAATGACTTAAATTTCAGAACGTAACATGAACCGTTCTTTAGATATTGCATATTTTTCAAAAAAATTATCAAAAAGTTAAATAAAATAAAAAAAAATATTTCCTATTGAGAAACATGTTCACTTTTCATATGTAATACCATGCGATAAATTGGGTGACATCATTTTCCTGGATCTTGCTCGTTCCATTCATGAAAAAAGATACTTTGAGTAATACTTTTGTATTTGAACGCCAATTTATCTGCTGTAAGAACAACTTATTTCTCCTTCCATAACGCTTAGCGAGATTTTGGAGACGAATTTGGCGGAATGTCGCCAACTTGGCGACATTTTTAATTGTTGCTAAATTAACAAAAATCTCACCAAATTTATAAAAATGACGCTAAATCAATAAAAATGACGACTAATTGAAGAAAATTCATTGTCTTGGAAAGAATATAAGTATCTACTATAAGAATAACATTTATTTTAACTGTAAAAGTAGTAAATTAATTGCATTATATAAGGAAAGTCATGTGTTGCCCACATCAGATTTTTTATATATAGGGAATGCTCCAATGTCCGTTTGTGTGCAACGTTTAGCGAAAAATATTTCGAACTTGACGACTCATCTAACGAATTTTTGCCAAATTAGCGACATTTCGCGCCCAGATTTACGAAAATGTCATTAAAATTGCAAAAATAACGTTAACAAAAAAGTCGCCAAATGGATGAGTTAATTATTAAAATATTTTACTATATGTACTCCATATTGTTTATTGCGGATGCTATCAATATTGAACATTTTCAATTTAGTTTAGCGTGAGATACAAATAATTGGGAAATATATATTGTTTTAAATGTTGTCATCCGGAAAAGCGCCAAAAGTACAATTCAACATTAAAAAAATAGTATGTCGAAGATCTTAACATCATTTGTTACTGTGAAAGAATTGGATTCGTTGCATTATCTAGCGAAAGTCATATGCTTGCTACATCAAATTTTTCTTGAATTGCAATGTATTTTACGTTGTTACGCAGTTCATTATTAAGGTACAGTATTCTTTGCATATGTATTATCTACATCATTTACTGCGTTATATCAAAGTAATTTATAACAATTTGCAGACATTCCCAGTTTGAAATATATACTACAATAGTAGGACTTTTTTCGTATAAAGTTTAATAAATCAAGTCAATTAAGTAAACGATCTAATGTATTTCATGTCTTTATTTCGTTAATTACATTTCATTTTCAAGCTGTTGCTTCCAATACTGTTTTCTGATACTAGAAAAAGATCAAAGTAGAACACATTTATCCGGTGATGATTTAATGTAAAGAGCATCACTTTGAATCTCATTTTGTCGGTAACTTTTACCGAATGGTTTATCATAACTCTTGAAGGAGTTCTCAAAAGGGGTTCTTGTTCTTATTCTTAATTTGCTTCAGCTGTTTCACTGTCTTAGATATATAAAATAATTAACAAAAAAAATCAAACATGCTTAAAGCATTAATTAAAAACACTTACCAACTGATATGCAATTGTATTTAAAAATCTCTAAAATATGGTTGGTTGGTTGATTGGGTTTAGTTGCACAAAATCCAAAAAGGATATGCTGCGCCAAACACATCGTAAAAATAAACAATTAATTTAAGAGTAAAAGACAAGAACAAGTGTATAATATATAATATTCCGAATTGCACACAAAATAAAATGACATTGTAAAATATAAATCCAGATGATAGACGGCACAAGGATGATACAAAGTGAGTTAAAAAGTTATACATGATAAAAGAATCCTATATCCAACGAAAATGAAAACAGGTTAGGATGAGGAGTTTCTTCTATTAATTCTATTAATGTAATGTCGGAAGTCCTGAAGTGTTTAAGACGATGATGTCTGAAATAACTACAATCGGTTAAAAAGTGTTTTAAACTCACTGATGTTTGACACCAGTTACAAGAAGGTTCATGTTCATTAGTAAGCAAATGCCAATTTGCAAGCAAGTGAGGATAACATCAAGTTTCCTACACTGAAACCTAGTTTATTTTGTAGTAAGGGCTTAATTTCATGCAATTTATTTTGAGTTTGCTGATTCCATGAATGTTACCATGAATGTTGCCATTTCTAAAACATGAGCAAATAGTTTTTTAACTATCACAGTACTACAATAAATTATTATACTTGAAAACTTAAAATTTCATCGAAAAGACAATGGTATCCAACACGCAAAAGGAACTTCATTGAAATGACGCCATTGCAATATAAATCGTCTGCTTCTCTGTGTAAAATCAATGAAAATCTTTGCATTATATAGGGAAAGTTATGTGCTACGTACTTCAGAATTTTTATTTCTGTAAAAGCAAATGGCATTGTCACAATATTAAAAGACCCCTCACCCCCCTGTTTTCGAGATGTCGCATGGTTGTTTTAATCTAAAATGGGAAAAGTTATTGAACATATGTTCATTACCTTTACATGAGTAAATGCTATGTTTGTACAGTATTGTTTGTACATTTACTGCATTATTTCGGGTAATAACCATTTACACAGTTTTCAAGAAATTCCACTGTTCTGCATAGAACAATATGTCGCTTGAATAACTACCGATTTATGTAAGATTTTGTTGTAAATATAAATCACTGGCAAAACTTCTAAAGAATAACTCATTTGTTTTATAATTTCCATTATTATGATACAGTTGCATAAACGATAGCTTCATATTCCAGATATGGCTCAGCGACAAGGCGATGACTAAATTTTAATGGGCCGACGTTTTAGACAATTTAATTACGAGGAATAAATGAAGCATAGGCAATTTATTTAGGAGTAATAAATGGAGAATTGAAAATTAATATACGAGTGATAAATGAAGCATGACAGCGTGAAAGATACCACGACAGACGCAAGCAAGCCCTTGGGCATCACAAAAAATCTAATGAATGCCAATGTAGACAACGCTCAGATAACTGAAGCGAATTAGCGCACATATACTGTAGAACTAATCAGAGCCAAAGAGGGGAATCAAAGTCACCCTTATGCATCAAGGATCGATAAATTTGTTGTGGAACAAACACGTAACAATGTACGTAACAATTAATGTGCGTAACAATCACTCTTACGTAACTAAGACATTCGACATAATTCCTGTGATATAAGCACGCAAAATGTTCTAATAGTCTCTGGCTAAAATATCGTGGTAAATGATGTACGAAAATATCCAGGTGTTTGAATATGCACGTAAAATGTGCTTTTAGTGAAGGGCGTTCAAAGGTGACATATGGTACTCCAAACAGCAAAAAGGTAAACTTTTCATATCCTAATATGTGAAAGTTTGTTTCCAGACGAGAAGTCGGGCAACAAACAAGATGCAAAATGTATCACTACCGAATCAGTTAAGTCAAAGAAATTATAATTTTGTACAAGATAGTAAATTGTAAATATAACTATTGATTTAAAATTAATCTATTCTAAAATTTAATATTAAATATAGCAATTCATAAAGATTTATTTGAGCAATCCAACGTCTGTTTATTGGATGAATGAAATTAATTTTATGTTATTAATCAAATTGCTTTTCAGAAGAAACACAGAGCAACATTCCAAATTAACTATGGTGGCTTATCACTTCTTTAATGTACAATAAGTTACGCTTAGCGACAGCTATAAATAAAAAAAATTGTTATTTGTTTATGTCGCACTAAATAAAAAAGAAAATACTGAAAGTTACGGATAGGCATATTAGATCATAATAGCTGGCAAAATATGCTTACTTCGATGAGTTTTCAAATATTTAGTTTAAGTGACACAGTTTTTAACACTTTCAAACATAGTTCAAAAGTGTTTAGGGCTTTGGTTATTCTGTATGTCTGTCTATCCGTTTGCACGATAACTGCCTTAAAAATGATTTTATCAAAATAAAATTTGAGTATGTTGTTGAGACGGTTTGTGGGATATATGGAATTGTAAATGAATAATATCACCCAATTAGTTTTGGATTGAACCCGGGTTGAAAAAATGAAATACAATGAACCCTATGGGACTTAATTTTTTAAAAACATTTTAACCAACGTTTAAATTCGCAAATTGCTTCATTGCTTTGAAAATGTTAAGAAATATTCAAATTATCACATAAAATGTGTAAAAACATATTTAGCAGAATATGTTGGGTAGCTTTTTAACTAAAAATTGAAATAATTGATTAAAATAATTAATTACACACGTGATATATGAAAAGATTACGTAACTTATTGCAATATAAATTAAGACAGCCATTTTTTCCCAATGTGTAAAGATCGCTTAAATTTATATTTAGAGTCGAACATGCCATAAAATCGCTTTATTTTTGCTTATTATCTGTGTATCAAAATTCAGTGTCAACGCAATATAATATATTTGTTTTTAAATGATCACTAAACTTTTATTATTTTTACAACAAATCCTAATTTCAACGCATGCGGATTGTTGCAGATTTTCTGCAAATTCTGCAGAAAGATGCCTTTGAGATTCCACTCAACGGCGCTAAGAATATTTGTCGGATTCAAAGAAAGATCGCTTAATAGACTTACGGGAAGCTGGTAGATCCAAAATACGTATTAGTTGTCATCTTGGTCGGAGCTATATGGTAACTGCTCGGTGTTGGCACCAGTGGATCAGAGAAGGAACAGGTACCTGTCCCAGAGGTTGAGGACGCTCGATATAAACAAATGATCGTGAAGATTGTGCAGTCTGGATAAGAGCTATGCCCCCAAAAGCGGCTTCACTATCAGTCATTCAAAGGCATTTGCCATCCACCATGTATCCTATATCAAGCAATACTAATCGGAGACGGCTGACAGAAGGTGATATTAGGTTTCGATGTCCATTAAGGCGCCTACCACTGCCAGCTCAACAGTAGCAGAGCTATCTGGATTGATGCCCAGTTTGGTCAGCCTAACCAGCCAGTTCTCCCCATTAAATCTTCGTCCCTACTGGCAGTGCCAGATCCTTATTTAACCGATCCTTATTTAACTAATGCTTAAATGCAAATTTTAAGTCCGTTCTGCACATCTCGCGTTCATTTTAGTATACTTATAAAATTTCAGAACTATAGACTTTGTTGTCTATTCGCAATGCAGTATCGAAAATTTGCAAAATATTTGTTTTATTATAGAAGGACAAATTATATGCGTTGGATTTTTCTTAATTATTTATTGCAGCTTAATACAGATAGTGATAAATTTTTCATCAGTAATTTATATGCGTTGGACTATTCGTATTTATTGTTTGTGGCTTTTGGATAGAAAATTATATTTTTTTTATCAATAATTTATATGCTTTGGATTATCGATATGCAATTCTTCTGCCTTCTATAGAAAATGATAAATTTTGCATCTACAAATTTATGAACGGAGGATATAGATTCTTAAATTGTCAGAAAAAAGTTTATTTTATGATAACATACTTCAGAACCTCATAATTGAAAATCTTAATAACTGCCACCCATGTTCTGTATTGGTGAAATGGTTTTCTAATTTTCCCTGGAGTTGGTTGTTCTTCAACTTTCTTGCAAGAATGCTTCTGGAATTTGTAGTATCTACATTGCTAACATTCTTTAGGCTAAGAAGGAAAACTTTCTTACTTATTGGTATGATGAAACTATTTCATACATGGGGGTACTTTTCCACCCCGAAAGATAAAGTATTCATTTTAGTTCAATATTATATATATATATATATATATATGTAATTGAATATATTCATTTTAAAGCATGTTTCTATAACGGATCGAAAAGGAAATGATGAGACTTTTATAGCTATATGTTTAAAAAATTAAACAATTTTTAAAAAGGAATTTGTAAAATAATAAAATTAATTTTCAATAAATATACTTGTTTTAGCACTGGAGTTAACTATTTAGATATGACTATGTATAAAGAGCATTTCTCTCCACCTGTCTATCGGTCTATCTGACACAGCTGTCTGCCTGTCTATTTGTCTATCTGTCTGTCAATAATTCTTGGCGGCAAATTTAGAAAATTATCGCCAACTTGGTAACATTTTGAAAATTTCACCAATTTTTTAAAAAAATTGCCAAAATGACAAAAATGACGGTAAAGTGCCGAAATTAACACCAAAGTGATAAAAATTCAATAACTAGGATAAATTATTTTTATATAATCATTACCGTCTTACGGAGATTAATATTTCTTATTCAGAATACAGTGAGTTTGACTGTTTTGGTGACAGATACGTCTTAGTAGGGAGTATAAGGTTCAAAAAATTAGTTGTATTTTTAAGGGGAATGGTATAATAATTATGTATCGTTAGAGAGTCGTTGTTGCTGAGACCCAGACCGTCCGACCTACCAGAAAGGTGTAAGGCAACTGTTTGGACGGCCGGGAAGCGCCACCCAATTTAGACCGGAACCCAGTGGGGGAGGCATCCACAGGGACCGTACCCTCCTTCCCCTACCACCAACCTCTCGGAAGGACTTACGGACCCACATGTTTAAAGTGATCGTACTCCGCGTGAACACGGCGACAGTCTTGGCAGTAGCTGGAATCGAACCCGGGCCTACCGAGTGCAACTCCAGCGCGCTAACCAATGGGCTACCGCGCCTCGTTAGAGAGTCGTGTAATAATTAATAATATTGATAGGGTAGGTGCATGGCTAAGATGTATCTGAGGTAATTAAAAGTATAATGCTCATGAGTTGTTACTATTGGACTTTTGGTAAGAGATTTTTTCAACTTTATCCACTCCGTCAGTGCGGAATTGTCGCCCTACTGTTGAACTGAGTACTTCTATAACTATCCGCTCAGCTCGAATATCTATTAGCCGTTAGAACGTATTCTTGTATTTATGTGGTGACAAATTATCTGTAAACTATGGCAACTGCTGTCTTTAAACAGTTTGTAGTACAGACACTCAGCTTAGCGTGTCTAAACGGAATACGGGCACAACTATTTGGGACCGAAAATCCTTCCAAGTGGTCGGTGGCAAGAGTCCCTGTGGATATCGGGATGCACCTCCCAGTGGGATCCGATCTAAATTGAGTAGTCTTTTCTTTCGGTTACCCAAGCATCTGCGGGTATATCAGACGCCCGGGTTGAAAGAAATGAGTCCACTTTGCTACTGCCCGGACCACTGACTCAAACGTCCCATAGTTATTCCATCTTCAAAGTCCGTTATATCACGACATTTATTCATTATTTGAGAAATGTCCATCTATAGACTTTGCACATGCCTTCAGATTCCCCTTCTTATACCTAATCAGTGATCTAACATTAGCAATATTTACGATAAAGAAACTTTGCAATTATTGGCCTCTGATCAAAATAGTTTGGCTACTCTCTTTGTGTATCAAGTATCTTTTATTTAAGATATATACTATATTCAAATTATAGAGATGTATTTTTCAAAGTTGCTGGAGGCATTGTGCATCAATAATTTTCTGGGCAAACTTGAGCTCATTCGATATAAATTATAAATTATATTGCATCTACATGTTACCTCATGGCTACAAATTTTTCTGTCGACATTTTAGACTTAATGGCATTGATAAAATACCTTTAGTACTTTCGAGAGTCACTCACTCATACTCAGAAGGCAAAGAATCAAGAAAACACCATTATTAACAATTTATATATACCTAAATATTCACCCGATATTTTTCATTATACAGCATATTAAAATGCAAATGAAATGCAAATGTAAATCCATAATACTATTTACATAATAATAGATTTTAAATGAACTGTCTACAAAATTCGATATTTGTGTCTGGACGTTTGTTGTTTTTCGCTTCAAGCAGTTTTCACAAATTTGATCAATTATTCTTAATAGACTAGGCATCTGTATTATTTTTTCAAAGCTGAAGTTTAAATGCCGAAAAATATTCTATAGTACATTTAAAGCATTGTTATCATTCCGGGCATAGCAAATGTCATGTATTTGTCGTTCAAAATTAGCTAAAATATTAACCTTAACCTATTCATTCTGAATCGTAAATATACTTTCCTACCAAACATACACTTTCCAAATTTTAAACTTCCAATACCAAAATTTATTCAATACAGTATTTGAAAAATTCTTATCATGCTGCAAATATATCTTTGATATGTGATTAACTATTAGCAGATAATGTAATCTTAAAATACTTTTATATGCAGACTTTTAAATAGAATTTTCTAACAAATATGCATACCGGTCCAGACCTACAAGCATACATGTCGAAAATTATTCAAGAATGCATTTGATAGCACATGTGAAATTCAAAATTATATTTGTTGTTATTCCATACAAATGTCAGGAGCTTGATTAACAGTTAGCAAAAAATTTCATTTAAAAATACATATTGTATACATTTGTTTAAATAGCATTTTCTAATGAATATACACGCCTGTCCATATCTAAAAGTTCTAACGTTGAAAATTAATATATGCTACATTTAGAGGACGGAATTTGTACTATCATATAAATTAATCTTTGGTACTTGATACATAATTTATAAAATATTTATTCTTCAAAAGCTTTTATATATATACTTTGAAAGAGAATTTTCCAACAAGCATACACTCCAATTCTAATTTGAAAGTTTAAATGCCGAAAAACTTTAAAGAACTTTGCTGCCCCAACCGGAAGTAGAACCCTGGATCTGCAAACTGACCAGCCGACGCACTTATCGTCCAAGTAGTCTTTGCATTCTCCACCCTCTGTCTGGGGTCTTCAGACCTCCGGCATCTTTGCACTGACCTAAAGGGTTAATTTGTTCGAACGCCATTGTAAAGAACCTTGCTGTCCCAACCGGGAGTCGAACCATGGATTTCCGAACTAGCCCGCCAACGCTCTTATCATTGAAGTGGACTTTGCAAACTATAGTGAATTTCTAGCATTATTATCATTCTTTATGTACAGACCAGAAACAGATCTCACACTAGTTTTTGGGGAGACATTTTTATGTTCAATATGTATGGTTTCTGCTAACCTTTGGGTCAGCGTGTTGTGAAATCTGGCTTCAGTTTCTCACACCAGTTTTTGGTGAGACAGTTTTATGTTCAATATTTATGGTTCGCTACAATAGCAAACAATGGTTCAGACGAAATGATGCCAATTTTTTGCAACACGCTGACCCAAAGGTTAGCAGAAACCATAAATTTAGAGGCTTCAAGACAGGTGGGTCCAAGTTCTCTACGTATAAGGTGAAGCAATGATATTGGGTAAAAGGTTGACCAGTTGAGAAAATGCTTGTAGCTTTGCCCTGAAAGCTACCAATAAGAACCAAAGAGGTACTGTTGTTGAGACCCAGACCATCCGACCTACCAGAAAGGTGTAAGACAACCGTTTGGATGGCCTGTAAATGCCACCCAATTTAGATCGGAACCCAGTGGGGGAGGCATCCACAGGGACCGTACCCTCCTTCCCCTACCACCAACCTCTCGGAAGGACTTAAGGACCCACATGTTTAAAGTGATCGTACTCCACATGAATACGACGACTGTTGTGGCAGCGTGCAAATCCAGCGCGCAAACGACCAGGCTACCGCGTCCGAAATGCGCCAACAGCACGCGGTGTTCAAGGGTAGCCACTCACACAAGTACTAACCGCGCCCGATGCTGCTTGACTTCGGTGATTCAACGAGAACCGGTGTTTTCAGCACGGTAGGACCGTTGGGCGAACCAAAGAGGTGTTGAAGACCCAGACCGTCCGACTCGTCCAGAGGACTTAGAGTAACTAGTTGGACGGCCGGGAAGGAACCAAAGAGGTGTGTCAGACCTCAGGCAAAAAGAGGCGGAAACCACGAGATGATATTTCACAACTTCTACGAGAATAAGTGTTAGTAGTTATGAAACAAGTGATGAAGTACTTGGTAAAGTCCGAAGCAAGAGGTTAGAATGCCATGACAAGTTCCGAGTATTTCCACCAGACCGCACAGTAGAGAGATGCAGTAGGGAAGTGTTACGCATGTTAATCTAAAAACAATATTACATATATACTTTTAAAAAGTATTTTCTAATACATACAATATTGAAAATGAAACGGTGACCACATTTTAATGTAAAAATACTAGCTTGAATGCAATGCACCATTTAAAACTTAAATATTCTCAAACACGTTAAACACGGTTTATTACTTTCCCTGCAATACATGGTAATGTATAGGGAAAGTATTGGATTAATGTCGAAAATCGTAACTCGAGTTTTCGACGGATCTACACGTTTCAAAACCTCTGGAATACGAAAAAAACTATTTTTAGCATGACGTCTGTGTATGTGTCTGTCTGTGTGTCTATGCAATGTATGTATCCACTCTAACTCAAAAACTAGTCGACTGAATTTCATAAAATTTGGTAGGTATGTCACTTGGATGTGACCTTGGTGCTGATTAGTTTTTGGCACGATTCATAAAGACAGAACCCGCCTTTTTTCGCGAAATGGTCCGTAAAAATTTCATTTATCCGCTCTAACTAAAATACTAATTTACCAAATTTCACAAAATTTGATAGATAAGTTACTCGTTGGATACTCTGGTGCTGATTAGAATTTTGTACGATTCGGAAAAGAAGAACTCGCCTATTTTTATGAAATGGCTCGAAAAAATCATCAAAATCTAAAAAAAAAAAAAAGACTACGTATGCTGAAATGTATTAAGTAAATTCTTGTTAAAAATAATATAACACACGCTATTAAAATTTAGGACTAACCGTTGTCAAGATATTTTAAATTTCTTGTATTTTTGTTACGCCGCTATCGGAAAAATGCCCAATTACCAATTAAAAACAAAAATGCAAATTTAGAGTTATTTGGTGCAATTAAACTCAATCTAATGAATTATTGAAGAAATAAAGAATATATGAATTTAAGTCTGCAGGGAAAGTCATGTGCTGTCCACATCAGATTTTTAATATTATATTTATACTATTCTAACCTACTTTCAAATTTATTGTATCTAAGCTATTAAAGATATTTCTTGCTTAAAAATTTAGGCTTCAAAAGCGTTGCATTGTGCAATGCATAAGCCGCTTGACTTGCTAAAAATTATATATGCGTTTCTCTCGAGACTGCATTTTCATTTTCGCATAAATGTTTGATGTTGAAAATTAAAAAGCATATTAATTTCGAAATCGTGCCCCGGATTCCGCGTGCTAATTAACATCGCTCTGTAAAGTATTGTATATTGCTTAAGGGAATGGAACTAAACTGGCTTATCTTCACCATCAGTCGCTAGATGATAGAAGTTGTTTTATAATTAGGTATATGTCTCAGTAGCAATGAATTTGAAAAGACATCTGAATGTAAGATGACGTTTGCTTCTATTTTATATCGAGTGGTATTGTATTATTATTAAAATACTTTTCATATTACAATTGTATTCATGGTTCCTAGAAAAGTCTCTAAGGCACCTTAATAACTTTGTAAGTAAAGCTCCATTGGTATGTGTACGTTAGGGCTATCTATACTAAAGAGATCATAAGCAGTAGAATAAAAGTACTTTAGCACCCCCCCCCCCCTGTTGAAAAATTGAAGACGTTGGGGACACAAACTTAGCAAGAAAGTGAAATTAAATAAAGATATCAATCACAAAGACCATTTTATAATTAGTAGAAATGGACAAAAGAAATGGACGGACTAGTACATAGAAGACAAGAAATGCCTGCAATAACTGCCATATTTCATTTCCGTAAAAAAGTGATATTCTAAAGTCTACAGAAGTGCTATTCTCGAATTGAAGTTTTCATTGTCATTCACGAGGGATGTTTTTAGCAGCTTCTAGACTAGCAGTTCTAGACTGCAATTGAAAGCTTTTCTAACTTCTAGACTGCAATTGAAAGTTATATTTATTTTTTCTGCCCCGAACAAGGGTGCAACTAGCACTATCTAATTCATCTTACAATAAATGTCTTTATGTGATCGGTTTAGTTTCAATTTCAACCAATTTCACAATCATCCACAAATTATGTAAATCACATTTCTCTTCTCTATAGCTTTTTTGCCCAGTTCTCACCCAAAGTTCTTAATTTTTTCACTAAGGAACGCTATACTTACTTTTATCAGTTCATTCGTGATTACATTACTCTAGAACTAAGTGTCTCCAATGAACCTATCTTTACACGGTAATTGACATGCTTAAGAACTTTCTTAGAAAGCTTCTATAATGTTATATGGTTTTCGTTAATATGCTATATGATACAGCATTGTACCTGAAAACAGCTTAACCGAAAGAAATGAAATTGAATAAAATTGAATGCCATTTAGGGAGTTGTGGAAGTACCCCATTTGTTTTTTTATATCTCGAGAGGGATATCTGAGGAGTAATTAAGGTTTCTAGCCATGCTCTCCCCTTTTTTTATCTCTTAGTCTTGCAAAATTCTGATGCATGCTTATCTGAGAGCCATTGATAGATTTAGATGATGACTGATATTGATTAACCTTTTGCTTACGGGTGGTACACAATCAATCCCAAACGAATAACCTCTCAAAAAGACAGGTATTTGACATACCCTATCCCAAACAGTTCGACCCGCTTTGCAGGCATTGGCCAATGTCGTCTGCAAAGGAGGATCGAACTGTTTGGGACAGTGTATGCCAAGTACCTCTCTTTTTGAGAGGATTGATGATGTCCCAGTGTCCCACCCGTAAGTCACATGTTAAGCATCGAATTTTAAAAGGTGTTGGGAAATTCCCTAAGAATTTGCATTTCCAGTTCCAGACCTGTCTGTTCCAGAGATGTCAGAGGATACGGTTCTTCCGAAAATTTGTATGACTGTGATAAGTTTACTAAATAGTATAAGAATGTTTACCAGTAAAGGCACACATTTTTTTCTACCAACTAAATCTTCATAATTTTCCAGTTTATGTTCATTAGAAGCGTATCTGAATAAAAATAGACCGCATGCACATGCGCAGTCTGAAACATCTTCTTTAGTCGACATCTTCTCGACATCTTTTCTCGACATCTTCTTTAGTCGGGTATAAGTATTCTACGGTTCTCTCTAACGGAAAGTACTGTTTTCGAGTCGAAAACACTTTTAGACCAAATTGATGATCTATACATTTTTTGAAAGTTCTTAAATAAAATATAATTGTTTTAGCAATATGCCCATCTGCCGTTGACAAATCAAAGTAAGTCCGTTTTCTGGAAACCAGCTTAAGCAGATGAAGTTAAATTTTGCAAAAGTTATATTTCTGAACAAAGATGAAAATAACGTAGCGAATTGTTTGGAAATTTTGAGCTTGTAATGCTTGCGTAAAGTTGATTGTCATGACAGTGCTATATATTGAGGACTACACTACCAACTGAAACGAAATTGTGTTCAAATGCAGACATATTATATTCTTTTAAAAGCTTAAATGCAGTCCCACATGTCATCTGCGCACTATCAATTTAAGTATTTAAATTTTTTGAAACTTCTCAATTGACTGGACCCACATTTTTAGAGGGATTTGCTACTACATGATTGTGAAAACAAAGTTTGAATTTTATTTAATTCGTGACCATATAGTGCGCCGAATATTCAAGCTTGTTTTACATTTTACTGTAATATATACAAATATACTCTGCTAAATTGTACGAATTTTGATCACGGAAATTTGATTTAGCTTCGCGAAAAATATTTGATGCTGCATCTATATGAGTCTAGCAACGGATGTTGGCACAACCTGAAAAATCATTTCTTGGAATGACATTGCTTCACAGGATCATATATGTAGAATAACATAATTATTAACTTTGGGTTTTGTACACATATTTCTAGAAAACTGACGAATTTCTCTAAGTACGAAAGTTATTTTATAAGACTTCTAACAGAGTTCATTTCTTTGTATTGTTATCTACATAGAACCTACACAATTATGGACTTTAGTTTTATTTATTATTCGAAAATTTCGATTTCTATTTCATCTGATTGTATTTTTGATAATTAGTTGTCACAGAAATTAACTATTTAAATCCATTATCTTGATCTAATCCTTTGTACATCTCTGGTAACGAAATGGAATTAGAAATGTTTTAGTTTAGACGTTTTTACAGATTTCAGTGATAGAGAATTGAATTTGTTATTTTAACGTAAAATCTGGTGTTCTGTTAATTTATGGTATTTTAATATTCATAGTATTTTGGTGAAGAACATTTCTTTGCAACTTTGTGCATATAGAATATTTCAATTCAATGATGCACATATTTCAATCATTTATTTATTCAAATATTTAGATTTTCTCCTCACCTTATCGCTTTTATAACCTGTAGTTTTTTCTTCCCATTTACGATTCACACTAAATTAAGCATGCTAAAATAGTTGGATATGATCTATTCAATAATAGATTTTATATAACAATATTGCATCATCCCCAAACTACGCACTGAAAACAAGCATTTCTTTCCATACAAATATCAAGAAGTGAGAAAATAATGCGACGCCCACTTGTTCATTAAGGGGATATATATTACTGGACGAATAGCAGTCAACTAAGATTCAAACAAACGCAAATGTAAATTTTGCTAAAACTGCGTGTTTTGAAACATTCTTTCAATGTAAGCCAAGTTAAGTATATGTTATTTCACTTTTATATGAATTGAAAAAATAAATTAATATATTCCCTGTGCAAAGAGCTATTCCGCCCCAATCGGGAATCGAACCATGGATCTCCGAACTTGCCAGCCGACGATCAACCGTTGAGCTACTGGGACGAAATTGCAAGTTCTTTTCGTGAAGTGAAATCAGCATTCTCCTCCCTCTAATGTCAGGTTGGCATGCAACTGACAATCTGACTGACCACCTCCTGCTACTACTATTTTTACCCAGGTTAGTATCCTGCATGATCGTTATCGTCTCAATTTAAAATCGGCGCTCAATCTTGCACAGTCCACTGAATCCGTGCTAGTCGTACTAGGGTCACTTTCAGACATCCGACAAAATTTTGTAAATCTCATATCCTTAATCTTTGGCAAAATTATCTTAATGATTATATTTCCACCAGGACTGGTGATCCGGCTAGAACCCAGTCTTACTTCCCTATCGTGAATCCTAATTTACAAATTTTTTATAAATACCTTATTTACTTTCTTATTGCCCCTTTCTTGATTACCTATACTTTTTCAAAATTAAATCCATCTCTAACTGTATTTGAAATAAATTCGGTGACGTTGATCATAACATTTTCGATTGTCCTTTATCTAAAAATTTTCATTTCTGCAAACCCTCCCTATTTAACAAACCTATTTGGTTCTCCAAAGTTCGTTCAAATCCATCTTCAGTAGATAAAATTCAAAAATTGTATTACTGTTGCCGTGGATATTTCTAATAAAGTAACCTAAGCTTATTGAGTAGATCCTGCCCTCAATTAAATTTGATCAATGAATCTCTTTATTTCATTCTTATTAACTTATATGAACTTATTGTGTTCTCTACATATACTTTATTTATAAAAAAAGCTTCTTTAACTGTTCTTATTATCTCGGTTCTTTCTTTTTCTTTCGACCCTTTTTATTTGTATTTTTCTAATACTTCTTTTCTAAATTTTATTCTAAATTACTCTTTTTGATTTTTATGAGCCTAATTTTTTTTTCCTTTTCATATAATTTCTTTTTATTTATTTTCTAAATTTTACTTTTAACATTGTATTATTTTCTTTAATTTTAATATTTTTTTCATTATGTTATTATACCTCACTCTAAATTTTATTTTTCAATGATCTTTTTATCTATATTCGTAATAACCCTTTTCCCATTTTTGAAAAATGGACGTACTTGTCAAGTTCAAATATAATGTAAAACTGTCTGTTTAATCTCAATATTTTTCAACAATTGTTTTCTTTTTAGATCTGAGTAAATGTTCGTTTGGCGGGATGGTAGACCTTGCGTGAATGCTGAATTCAGGAGGTATCCTTTCCCGGTCGTGCAGCTAGTTACTCTAAATCCACTATGTGATTCGCACGGTCTGGGGTCTTCAGACATCCGACATCTTTGCACTAACCTTCAGGGTTAATTTGTTCGGGCGCCATGCTAAAGACTTTTGCTCATCCGGAAATTGAATCCTGGATTTCCGAACTGGCTAGCCAACGATCTACCGTTGGGCTACTGGGACGAAATTGCAAGCTCTTATCGTCGCAGTGGACTCTGCTACTGTTACGTGTGAATATATTACTTTCCTTATATACATAATGTATAAGGAAAGTATTGTGACGGGGTCGAAAATTCGAAATCGAGTTTTCGACGGGAGAGCACGCTTCAAGCATCTTTGATCACGAATCAAACATATTTGAAGTGATGTCTGTGTGTGTCAGTGAGTCTGTGGAGACGATAACTGACGAACGAATGGACCGATTCGAACCAAATTTGGTACAAATGTCACAATCTGTAAACACTGGAAGCCTATTGTTTTTATACATAATGGAATGTTCAGAACCCCCCTAAATTTTCGAATAAAAATTTTAAAAAATCGTCAAAAAATCAAAACCACTAATAAAGTTACGGAAATAGACATTTTTTGTGTAATTTTTCATTAGAAAACGATTGACATAAATTTTAGAACGCTAACATGAACCGTGCTCGAGATGTTGCACATTTTTAAAAAAAATCATCAAAAAGTCATATAAAATGAAAAAGAAATATTTCCTATTGAGAGACATGTTCACTTTTCATATGTAATATCATGCGATAAATTGGGTGACATCATTCTCGTGGATCTAGTTCGTTTCATTCATGAAAAAAGATACTTTGAGTAATGCTTTTGTATTTGAACGCCAATAGTCATTTATCTGCTGTAAGAACAACTTATTTCGTCCTACATAACAGTTGGCGAGATTTTGGCGACGAATTTGGCGAAATGTCGCCAACTTGGCGACTTTTTGAAATGTTGCCAAATTAACGAAAATCCCTCCAAATGGATAAAAATGACGCTAAATCAATGAAAATGACGACTAATTGTCGAAAATTCAATATCTTGGAAAGAATATTAGTATCTACTACAAGAAAAACCTATTTTTTTACTGTAAAATTAGTAAATTCATTACATTATATAAGGAAAGTCATGTGTTGCCCATACCAGATTTTTTTTTATTGTATCCTCTTTCTGAGCAATGTATAGCTCATTTTCTGGCATTTATTAGGAATTTTTTAAAACTCTCATTTATTGACGTATTTTTAGACTCACTTGAAAAATGTTCTCCATCATTAAAAATTATTCAGCATTTTCACAGTTTTAAAATAACTAAATTATTGAAATTCAAGACGGATTTCTAAAATGTTTCTTTTAATTCCAACTTAAATGCTTGGAATTAAAAATATTTTTAACTACCAGTGTGTTCGCCAAACGCTGTTGAGTAATTAATATTCCTTAGCAAAATACATCATATTTACTTCAAGGAATGAAATTAAATTGCTTCCTGGAACATTTCCTTACACAAAATGCGATATGTCGCCGGTATTTGTTTTTCATGGTTGTAGCAAATTCGTGGATAAATTAATTCCATGATAGTTCAAATAGCAAAAAAAAATAATAATTTGAAATCTATAAGTTATGTTAATATGAGAATATGTTACACTTTTTTAAATGGGCATTGCTATTATACCCTCTGATAATATTCATACATGTAAGAAACGATATTTATTTCGTTGTTTGGACGTTTGTATGTAACCTATGCACGCACGTTGGTTTGCACATACACGTAAAGACTGGAAAATGTAAATTCCAAAAAGACAATCAACGAAAAGAGAAAAAAAGAGAATATCAAATAAAGCTGTACTTATGGGGTATTAGCAATGTCAAGGGGGATTGTGACCCCTTTTCCTGGTTGAAGCGTAATTTTAATCCCGGGAAACACTCCCAGAAACAGCTAATTGCCAGAAGCAGCACCTTTCCATGTGGACGGGAAAAGGAGAATCCGTGTGGGAAAATATAAGACCAAAAGAAGTATCGAATGTCACAAAAAAACCGATGTCATAATAGACATCCCGGCTAGGGAATGAGCACATAAGTAAAAGATTTATCCAATATACAAACAGTATATAAAAAAATAATAATTAAAAGGTTCACAATTGCAGTGAAAGAAAAAATGTTGTAGAGTCGAATGGAAACAAATCGTTGAAATTAGCATAAGCTTCACTACCATTTTTTATACAATACTCAATGCAATAATATCTCAGAAAACGTTTGCACCTATACTCATCTCAGCGTCTATATAATGTTCATAGATTGTGTTCATTTGAATGATATATATATATGACAGTGAAGTCTGATTATCCGAAGGATCCGCGTATCGTTATCCATCTGTGAAGGATAGACTTTTTGAATAGTGCTAGAAAATTTCTCTATCCATGAAAAAGAATTCCGTCACAGGAAGAATTTACCTTATAAAATATTTTAATATGTACCACAATGTATATTTACTAAGTACAATTTTAAGCATAACACGGATAAGCTCCATAACATGCTATTCCGACATTCCTCACATTTACAACCAACTCCATTTGTCAAGAAATCTCGCCAACAATGAAGTGTCGCCGGAGCGAAGTTTAGCGTTTAATCCCTTTCTACACTTTTCTGGACGGGAACATTCCTCAAAAGAAAGCCATTGCTCTCATAAAGAGACACTGTTGTGAAAAAACAAAATTAGTTCAAAAATATGAAAATAATGTTTCAGAATGATTGCATTACGAAATATCACTGGAACAATTGATCGCAGACTTATTGTTCCAACATATTAAAGGCTTCAAATAAGAGATATTTCCAGACAACGACAGATTTTGATCACGTGACATGTTTTAGGGAAAAAAACTACAAATAAACCTACTATACTGGCCCTCAGCAAATAAGGTTATAATTAGAAAATTGCTCCCTATTTAAAGACATTTTGGTAAAAAAAATCCTAGGTTCTCTGCCGAACTGGCCATGAAAAAATTGTTAAAATTATAGGACTTTGTTAGATCGAAATTATATATCAGAATTATGGGATATTTTCTTGGAATCACCTTCTTTCACTAAACATACTTCTATTGTTGTACTGGACCTATCGGTATAACGCTAAATAGTCTTCTTAAATCTGGGGATATACATTTCAGTTAAACATTGCCCCAGTTTTAAAAATGTCTCTTCTTCCTTTTCACCCCCAAAGGATATTGTTTGGTACTTTTCTTTGTTACACCAAGTAGCGTCAAAATTACAGATGCAAAATTTGGAACATAATCCCTGTAATAATTAAGTAGTCCTAAAAATGTCATGTAATTCCATTTTGTCACGTAAGTCAATTTAATTTCGATCGTATGACAATGTCATTTTCTTGTTTTATTAGTTGTCCTATAGAAAACATTTTTATAATTGAAAATTATTTAGTAAGAAAAGTTATAGGTTGCACGTTTCTATTAAAATTTGTCACCTGGTCAAAATATACATACTATGGTTTATCTACCTTAAAGCTATTCTTAAATTAAAACCATGAATCTACGACCATATACGTTTCAGTGCCACACGACCGTGCAATACTTTTTAAACTCCATCTATATTGGCATATTAAATACAGTTTTATTGGTCTCACATATAGTTTAATTGTCCGGCTCTAATTCGAATGTTCAATTTGGAAGGCACGTCTTTAATTCAAAATTATACAATATTCTATTTTCCAAACTTATATAAATTAAATAAACGCAAATACATGTTAAATACGTAAATACAAGATTGTTTGGTACACAATTTGACGGCGAAATTTAGATAATGTTAACTGGTCCGGTGGAAGTTAGCTAATCCTAAAATCCCTCATATTTCCTATTTGCCAGCCGCCGTGACCAAATTCAGCAATTGCAGAGTACAAAAATGCATTTCGAAGATAGTTCCATGTTAATAAATGGAGGCACTGCATTCATATTGTCGAACAGATTTGACTTATCTTCGACGATGCAAAGACAGTAAAGAACTGCATTGAGTGCCTACGACCCAAGGTAAGAGAAAGTGGAAAGAAGCATTAAGGGGGAATCAAAAACTTTAGGAATTGAACATCGTCTGAAATTAAATACCACTCTATGTTATTGTTGTTGTTGTTGAGATCCAGACCGTCCGACCTACCAAAAAGGTATAAGGTAACTGATAGCACCCTATGTAATTATTATGAAGCTTTTAGCAAAATGCCTGGACATGCAAAGATTAAAGGACATTCCATTAAAGTTACTCCTGAAAGTAAGGTACATATCGCAATATACAGTGCCTGAACAAATTAACTCTGTTGGTAAGTTGTAATGATGGTAGTAGGTGTCGTAAAAAGATCCAATGTCGCATTTTCAGTGGACCCTACACGTTATGGTACAAGATTCAACGCCACGACAACATAAGATGCTAGCTTGAATAAAAAGACCAGATAATAAGAAGATAGTATATTATACTGGCAGTTATACAACAATATAACTACAGAGGATGGGCATAACAAGGTCTACTTCGATGAGAGGAAGTCTGAATCCTCCCCAGAACTGTTTCGTACTGCCTGCTATGCAGGCGCAATAAGCTCTACTCTTTTAGGTGTATGTCCTTTGTTCACTGGTACTCACCGACTCTCAGGTATCGCTTCGCGCTTTTTTAACCCTGTCGGCGGGCGCGACTAACTCCGCACCCCCTCCTTGCTGACACTCGCCAGCTCCAGGATTTATTGAATCCTCCCATTATCGATTGCTGCTCACTTACTGCTGATCAGAAGTCTGATTAAAAAATCAGAAGTTCATTCCAAATGAATTTTGTTAAGAGAAAGCCAGTTGTGATCCACACCACTCCAGTTAATATATATCGTAAAATATAAGTATATATTCAATATAAATAATAAGCTTTATTGTAAACGAAGTGCAATACAAGTAAAATAGCCGCATACATCTCGCCATAGTTAGTCCATATCTGAAATATACTATATAGTCGCACCTAGGCCTTGCTTAATATGTATGGTGGAGCCGCAGTTAGGCCATGCTAGACATATACTACGCAGAAAAAGAAAAAACAACTTCTACAATTGTTGACATTCGCCATTAAAATACGCATTTACAAAATCTTTTATACAGTAGAAATTTTAAATTGGCATGTTACTATTGTAAAACAATGTTATACTTATTGTACCTACGCATGAATAAATGCATGAATTAATGCTTACATGCATGGATTAATACATGAATTTCCATCTTTCACTTATGCGAAATTAAAACCACTGAGATACATAATTATAAAGTGCTTGACTTATCAAATGAGATATGTAATTCTCTTGGGGATGCAATTTCACTCTTGTATGACAATTTAATACTCGAAATTAAAAAGCATATTAATTCCGAGTTCTTACTCCAAGCTCTGTTTAGTCATTAATGTTATTCAGTTAAGTACTTCATCTTGCTTAAGGAAATGTAAATAAATTGCTCTCTCTGTCGTATAATTATAAGATACTTACATACGCCCACTTTAAGTTTGGATTTTCCATCAATTTTAAGTTAGAATTTGAAGTTGCAATATATGAATTTTTGACGTATTATGGTTGACGTTTGCTTCTTTCGCCAGAGGCACTTAAAGATATTTAATCTGAAACACTTTTCAGTCGTATCAGGTGGAATACTGAAAAGGAAAAATTTTTTCTCCACAATTCGCGTTTGTCAGTCTGTCCCATTAGTAAGTCCTTCATTTTGTAGAACTCCCTTTTCTTCGAAAGTACGAAATCTACAAAAATGAATTTTTTAACGTAGATTATAACGTATATATATTTGCACATACTATAACGTCAGTGTTTACAATTTGCAATAACCTTCCAAATTTTCTTCAGAATATGAGCCCACTTACCGTAGCTGAAAAATAAGACATTGGTCATTAACCACAAAGCTTTTTTAATATTTCCAACATAGTTGTAAATTGTTCATGACTGTTAATTCTGTCTGTTTACCCATTAGCTCGATAACTGCCGTAAAACTGACCTTATCAAAATGCAATTTTAGTATGTTGTCGAGACAGTCTGTGGGACACGAAAAACTTAAAGCACAATATCACCCAATTAGTTTTGGATTTAACCCGGGTTGAAAAAATGAAGTACATTTAACACCTAATTCTTCAAACATTTTTTAAGCGGACTTAAAATTCACAAATTGCTTTGAAAATGTTAGGTAATATTCAAATTATAATGTAAAATGTGTAAAAATTTTTAATCAAAATAAGTTAAGTAGTTTTTAAATAAAAATAAAAATAAAAATTACATCCATACTGTATGAAGATATCACGTGACTCGTTACAAAATAAAATATGGCATTCACTTTTTTTCGCTTAGTGACAATCGTGATTTTTAAGGAACTCTAATATTTATATTTGGTATTGCATCCGCCCTAAAACCGCGTTATTTTTGCATATTACCTGTATACCTAAATCACGTGCCTACGTAATTACAATATGTTTGATTTCAAATGATCACTAAACTTTTATTATTTAACAACAAAACCTAATTTTAACGTATGCAGAATGTAAACAAATCACGAAATTGTATGATGAGTTCTATAAATGTTGATGAATTTTTGAACGTAAAATTATTTAGCTCTGGAGTCTGGAATATAAGTGATATGAATGAAATATTCATTAATTTTACATAGAGAAGCAGACGATTTTATAGCATTGCTTTTTTTTGATGAAGTTTGAAGTTTCCAAGTAAAATAAATTATTATATTACTGTGATTAAAAAATATCGCCTAATTTAAAACATACCACCGCTGAATGTATCGCATTTTAGAGACGTTTAAATATAATTGCATTGCAGTTGGAAAGTATTTCATAAACAATGCTTTATGCATGATGGATTTTTCTTGTTTTAAATTATATCTATTTATGTAACACTCATTGGAATACATTTCAACAAAGACCACCAATTTCCAATAACCGTTAATAATTAATTAATTCATAAATATCATTAATTCAATATATCACAGAGGTGATGTGAGACCAATTTATTACTGAACATGAACACGAACTGAAATAAACTTTTTGTAAAATATAGTTTTGTGGACACATTACTTTTCTTATGCATTTTCTCTGCATTAAGGACCAGCCTGGTTTGGGCTGCTTTTCACTTAAGTCGATATCAGTATCACAACTGTCACGTCTCGTGGTAATTATAGTTTAGCTCTGCATTTCCAGGATCCGTTCATTTCAGTGGTTGAACCAAAATTCTACCGTCGCAGTTGCCTTCGCGGCACATCGAATGTTTTTCGATTACCAACATAACATCCTTGTAATGCGACAGCTCTTCAAAACCTTAATTTAATTTTACCCTGATTCGGGGAACCACGCCTTCCCCAATTTTCATCGGCATTATTTTTTATCATATATTGGGATCGGTCCGGATTGGACACACCCCGTTTTCAATGGGACTTGATCGAGTCGTACAGTGAAGCATCCTTTACGCCCATGTCGCCCACATGAGTTCTTCGTCTGATACAGTCATCTCAAATTCGTGAATTTATAGGTCGTAAGCCTCTGCTGGCAAAACTGTCAAACTTGGTGCTAATCGTCTGAATTCTTTGTTTAGTTCGTTTGACTTAAAAATTGCTTACTTGGTTTTACACATCTGTCTCCGCGTGTTACGGATAATTAAAATATCCGTAAAAACGCGGATTACACACTGTTCTCTTCCTATATTATTCAATTCTGTACACCGCAGTATAAAATGCATTTATTATAAATAGCAAAAATAATTATTTTATTACCCATTTGACGCCTTAAAAAAACACAAACTCTCCACAATTGGTGAAACTATGTTTTTTAGTTAAAAACATTAAATTAATAATTACCACAGAGTGACAGGATTTATCAAAAAAATTAAATTGAGTTATCAATAATTCTAAGTAATCTTTAATTTGTCAATTCTTAAAGTCGCCATGTTTGTGATATTGCGCCAGATTTTTCGCCAAATTCATCTCCACGTATGACAGATAGAATTATAATGATAAGGTGTATTTTTTGATATTATACAGTATGATGAATTTCAATCGACAATAATTTAGGATCTTTTGACATTTGAGGAGTATATACTAAAAGATTTCGAAACGTGTTTCCCTACATTAAAACAAGAAAGATCAATCATACATGAATCATTGATTATGAAACACTTTCCAATTGCAAAGTAATTTTATTTAAACATCTTTAAAATGCGATACATTCAGCGGTAATATTTCTAAAATTATCATAATGCTACAATAATTTATTATATTTGAAAACTTTAAACTTCATCGAAAAAAAAATTAGCTTTATTCAAATGGCGTCATCGAAATATAAATTGCCTGACTGTCTATATAAAGACAGTGAATATTTCATTCATAAACATTTATTACATTCCTTTCATTTAGCTGCAATATTTTAAAAGTTATCACAATACTACAGTGATTTATTTTACTTAAAACATGGAGGTACAAAGTACTTTCTAACTCCGTGCTTAAACCTTCATCGAGAAAGGCAATAATCGCATGTTTCTCTATGTGAAATCAATGAATAAAAAAAAATAATAAAAAAAAAATTAATAAAAGCATTCATATCAGCTTCGTTCATATGTCCAGATCCCAGAGCTAAATAACTTTGCGTTTAAAACATTCAGTAATTCTTATACAACTTACCTTGCAGCTTGATGTATTTACATTCTGCATAAGATAAAATTAGGCTTCGTTGTAGAAATAATCAAAGTTTGATGATCATTTAAACTAAAAAATATTGTAATTGCGCTGACGCAGTATATAGAAGCACAGAATTTACTAAAAAATAAAGCAGTTTTAGGACGGATGCAACACTATATATAAATTAAAAAAAACTTTAAAAATCACGATTTTGGAGATGGATACCATATTTTATTTTGAAGTAGTCATGTGATCTTTTCATATAATATGGGTGTAATTATTATTTTAATTTTTATTTAAAAACTACCTAACATATTTTTCTGTATATTTTTTTCATATATTTTATGGGATAATTTGAATATTTCCTAAATCTTTCGAAGCAATTTGTGAATTTAAATTCGCTTAAATGTTCGAAAAATATTTCTATAGGGCTAAATATATTTCATTTGTTCAACCCGGGTTCAGTTCTAAACTAATTGAGTGATATTATTCATTTACATTCCCATATGCCCTAGAGATCGTCTGAACAACATACTAAAATTTCATTTTTACGGCAGTTATCGTGCGAACGGACAGACAGACAGACAGAATGAACAAAGTCATAAACAGTTTTCAACTATGTTGTAAAGTGTTAAATAAAAGGTGTTAGAGGAATATATGTTATTTATTATGCAGTTATATAAAAGTCAATGTCACAATTTACAGAATGTCAATGTTTACAGGTCTTATTTATATAAACAATGCTTTCAATTGGAAAACAATAAGAAATAAAAATATTCATGATCACCAAAAGATAAATTATTCTCTGATATTCTCAACAAACAGAAAGATTTATACTTGAAACCAATGCTAGTAAAGGAGAAATAGGGCAGTCCTCTCCCAGGAAGGAGGAGGGCAAGAACGTGTGATCGCATACCTTAGCAAGTGTTTGTAGAAGCCCGAAGTAAATTACTTCGTAACAAGGAAAGAACTGTTGATGATTGTTAAATCCGAAGTTATTTTACATCATTATCTCTACGGAAGAAAATTCCTGTTGCTGACAGATCATGCTGCTGTGAGCTGGTTCCTCAATTTTAAGAATCCTGGAGGACAAGTCGCAAAATGGATTCAGCGACTTCAAGAATACGACATGCAGATTCGACACCGAAATGGATCATCTCATGAAAACTCTGATGCGCTCTCCAGGAGACCCTGTCCTTTGAATTGTGCTCATTGTTCTTGTGCTGAAATAAAATTTGGCAGCCAGATTTAACTAAACCATCCGGCAAGTTATCGCTAGTCATAATTCAAATTCACCAGCTGATCTCTGGAGTGATGAAGACCTTGCCCAAAGAGAGGGCATAGATATCAAACCAATCTTGATTCGCATTGAACAAGATAATGAGAAGCCAACTTAACAAGACATTTCCTGCTTCTCATCTGAAACAAAAACATACTGGACACTGGTATACTCCGCACTTGAGGAACGGGTTGCATACCGTAAATGGGAGAGCGACGATGGAAAGGTCATCAGATGGCAGTTGCTGCTCCCTCGTTCCAGAGTGCCCTCTGTACTAAAAGAGATACATAACTACCCCACTGGAAGACATTTTGCCATCAGCAAGACGCTGAACAAAGTCCGTGAACACTTCTTTTGGTACAATGCGAGATCCGATGTTGAGAGCTGGGGCAAAGAATGACACGGAATGTGGCGTTCAGAAGGGACCGAAGGAGAAAACACGTTGGACTCTTAAGTGTTACAATGTTGGAGCTCCTTTCGAAAGAACTGCACTCGACGTTTTGGGGCCACTACCACGAACTGTAGACAATAACAAGTACATCCTAGTAGTAATGGACTACTTCACAAAGTGTCCAGAAGCTTACGTAATCCTTGGCCGAGAGTCTACAATCATCAGTAAAGTTCTCACTCGGAACTGAATATGTCGTTACGGGGTTCCCTCTCTCATCCATTCTGAGCAGGGAACGAACTTTAATCCGGGCATATTCACGTGACTGTGCAAAGTACTAGGAATGGACAAAAATGGGACCGTCACCTACCGTTGTTCCTGGTGACCTATTACAGTACTGTCCATGAATCGACCGGTCATTCTCCATCAAAAATGCTGTTTGACCGGAATCTATGGCTAGCATGTGACTTAACGTTTGGAAGACCATGTGATGCTCCTTCATCGCCTGATGAATATGTGCAAAATTTGCAGGTACGATTGGAGGAGGTACAACGTTTCGCGCGAGAGAGGATCAACATTGCTACCGATAGAATGAAAACCCGGTATGATACCAAAGTCAATGAAGTACGATTCCAGTAAGGTAACAAAGTGTGGCTGTTCAACCCTCGACGTTAACCTGGATTTTCGATAAAACTACAGCACAACTGGGAATGGCCCTACGTCATCAAGAAAATAATAAATAGTGTCATTTATCGAATCCAGAAATCGTTTTCAGCTAAGCCAAAAGTTGTCCATTTTGACAGATTGGTCCCATATTTTGGACCACAGTAGATTGCTACTACCCGGGACATGCAGTCTTACCGAGGGGGCAGGGTTTTCAAATCGCAATATTCTTTTGGCGCCTCCTGCGAAGAAATCACAGTCCATGACGTCAGCATGGCGTGAGTATGACGTGAGCCCGGGGTTTCTAGGATTTCTCACTTAGAAGAAGTGTTGCCAGATTTGGCAATCTATAGCCAATTTGGTGACTTCTGGAATGTTGCAGAAACTTCTCAATAGAACGTTAGTCTTTGAGATATGGAGATTTCCAAAAGTTTCTATGGAGAGACTATAAATAGGAGTCACCCTGAATCAGGGAATGGAGTTCAGGAGTTAACGTGGCAAGAGCTACATTGGATTGTGATTTTTATCAATGTTTTGAGAATAGTAGCTGCTGTGTGATATCAGTTATTTTGTGCTACTCAATAATTTCAGTTATTTTGTGAAATTAGTGGAGCATTTAAGTGATTTTTGATTGTATATTGTTCCTGTTTTCTTTGTGCTTGTGAGTAAATGTAAGTTATCCAGAAACTTGGACTCGTTCTTGTATCCTGCGCATACACCCACGATTAAAGAATTTACGCTCGTCACAATGTTTACCTATCTAACAAAATATAAATTTGCTTCAAGAATGTTTTATTAATTTAGCAGGATTGTTTCGGATACAGATTTTTATTATTGTTCCCAAATAATATCGCAATTTGTTGATAAGGCTAAACATGTTGCTAGATATATTAAACGTTACATGTCTAAAATTACAGAGACACAATATTTACAACATGTTTAATATATTTACCTGTCTAATGAAATACAAATTTTTGTTGGAATACGTTATTACTTTAGCAAGACAGTTTAGGGGTGAAATTTCTGCGATTATTTCCAAATAATATCGGAATTTGTTCATATGTGAATCAAATCATTTGCTGGATATATTAAACTCTACATGTGTAAGACTGGAAAGGCACACAATCTACATATTGATTAATATATTTACCACTCTAACAAAATACAAATGTAGTATACGAATGCTTTATTACTTTAGCAAGATTATTTAAGTGTCAAACTTTTGTTATTGTTCCCAAATTATATCAGCATTTGTTCATATGTAAAGCAAATCATGTTTTGGATATATTAAACGTTACATGACTAAGATTACAAATGCATAATTTTTACATAATGAGGAATATATATATGGATAACGAAATACAAATTGGTTGTTAGAATGCTTTATTACTTTAGCTGGATTGTTTCGGGTACAAATATTTGTTATTGTTCCAAATAATATCGGAATTTGTTCATATCTAAAGCAAATCATGTGTTGGATATATTAAACGTTACATGACTAAGACTACAAATGCACAATATTTACATAATGAGGAATATATATATGGATAACGAAATACAAATTGGTTGTGAGAATGCTTTATTACTTTAGATGGATTGTGTCGGGTACAAATTTTTCTTATTGTTCCCAAATAATATCGGAATTTTTTCATATATAAAGCAAATCCTGTGTTGGATATATTAAACGTTACATGACTAAACCTACAATTGCACAATATTTACATAATGAGGAATATATATATATGGCTAACAAAATACAAATTGGTTGTAAGAATAATTTATTACTTTATCAGGACTGTTTCGGGTACAAATTTTTGTTATTTTTCCCAAATAATATCGGAATTTGTTAATATATAGTTCAAATCATGTTTCTAGATTTATTAAACGTTACATGTCTCAAACTGCAGAGGCGCAATATTTACAAAATGGTATATTTATATTTACCTGTCTAATGAAATATAAATGTATTGTGGGAATGTTTTATTACTTTTGCAGGACTGTCTCGGGGTCAAAATTGAAGAGCGCAGAAATTTCAAGATCGTACATTGAACGATGTTTAGTAATTAATGTGGCTTAGTAAAATACTTGACGTTGCTTGCGACAATGATATTAAATTCCGTCGGCGTGTCTGAGTCACGTAATGATAAAAATTCTTCTATAATCGCTTTCTCATATTATTTCACACAGATCGCATTGTTACTATAAAATATTTATATTCGAGAATCCGATGGAAAGGAGCATACAGACGGTTTCCGGAAATACAAATGCCATTTAAAGAAGACAACTGTTTGAGCGATTTCTACTTTCTTATATTATGTAATATATTATACAGAAAAGTATTGTTTCCACGAGTATTTTCAAATTCGAGACATTGATTCCGATATATGTTTTAAAAAACCCTGAATACGTTCTGACTATTTTTGGAGTTATGTCTGTCTGTCTGTCGATTTCTTCGATTTCTTCGACGCGATAGCAGCCACAAATATTTATGGATGGACTTTATGTTCGAACGTTTCATAAATATCTAGAACTAGATAGAATTTTTTTTTTAAATTCGAACGAAAACTTCAGCATTTAATCGAAATTTTATATTTATTCAGCACGGCAGCGTAGGACAAAATTTGACATAATTGCGCATAAAAGGGGTTTATTTATGGCTCAATGATCACATACTTCATAGGTTTAATCATTGTTGTGAAAAATCGCCGCGATACAATTTTTTTTTTTTTTTTTTTGCGGTCGTGGCGTCATTAGCCACCTTAGAGGGGCAAGTTACCCTCCGGGGGTACATTATCAAGTATTGTATCAATCATTGTATTGTACCAATATTTTCAATCTCTATAAAGTGAAAGGTAAGACTCTATAGTTGTAATAAATTGGACCCACAATACCGATTTTTCAAAAAAAGTAGGCATTTTTTCAGCATTTTTATTAATGATAAAAAATAAGAATTTCAGTAGTAACTTTTCATTAGAAATTGAATAATAAAATCGTTAAAACTCTGGTATGAACCGTTTTCGAAATATTGCACTATTTTTTAATAATTTTTTGAAAAACATTAAAAACTCAGGATTTTAATATTGTTAAATAAATAAGTGTTTCATATGTAATTTTAAATTAGAAAATGATTAAATTAAACTTTAGAACGCTACCATAAACCGTTCTCGAGATATCCCACATTTAAAAAAAAATTATAAAAAAATATGAAATGAAAAGTAGAAAGTATTGTCAAATTTGTTCACTTTCCGTATGCAATATTATGCAATAATTTTTACGTGAATTCAGATCGTTGCATTTATGACCTTTGTAATTTTTTTTGCACATTAATACTTAAGGATACGCCAATAGTCATTTCTTTCATGCAATTGATCTATACAATTAAAGTGCAATAGCGTATATATGTATGTATGTATGTGTGTCTGTTTTGCTTATTCCGAAGCCCCTACTCGGACTAGAAGTTCACAGAGTTTTTTTTTAATGTGGGCATCAAACTTTCGGAAAACCAAAAAATTAATAGAATTTTAAATATTTGTAAGCAGACTCCAAAATCAGGGTAAAAAAAGAGTCTCGTCATTCAAAAATAAAAATTGAACCTCATACCAAAATAATTGTTTAAATAATTTGTAATTATTTTCAAATTTTGCCAGAAAATATTTGAAAAATATGTATTGTTGCTCCAAATGATCAGAATTATAACATATTACCCTTCATTTCAAAGGACATGAAAAAAATATTTTGATTGATACCAAGTTTGAACTTTATCACCCCCCCCACACACACACACACACACACACACATACATATGCGTTAAGAACACAAAAATTGCTTTGCAGCTATTTTTCATTAGATATTGAAACAAAAACGAATTTATTTTTTATTATCGTTTTTCCATTAATAACGCCGTTTATAGATGATTATGTCAAATTTTGTTCCATTCTATCATATTAAAAAAAATATAAAATGCTGAATGCAATTCGAAGTTTTCACTCGAATTAAAAAAAAATACATCTAGTTCTAGATTTTACGTCAAAAATGTTGGATATAAAGTTCATAAAAATTCGTTAATATCTATAACAGCTTTCCAGTACTACATAAAAAATCTACCTCAGACCGACAAGAGACGACAGTCAGACTGGCAAAAAGTTTTCAGCAGGTCTTATAACATATATTGGCATCAACATTTTTATATCGAAAATTTTCGTGAAAACTACACTTTCTCTATACTGTACAGCAAAGATTGAGGCAGTGTTGTTTCTTACCCCACCTGACAGATAGCAACATCAGTGCAAGTCCATGAATCCGTGAGTCTTCAAAAGATGAAGAACTACTCCCGGACTGGAGTACAGCTGACTCTTCTGGCATCCAATTCATGTCAAGGCATGAGGAGGAGGAGAGGCCTAAGCCAAATTGCACTTCTGGCAAAGGGGATAAACCTTAGAACCCAACACATGCCTAAAAGCACGAAGATGGCCGCTGCGGAGTCTACCCAGAGCCGTCTGTTTTCCCCTACTGCCTGCCCCAATCAAAGCAGCACCAGGACGGCTACAATCATACCACTCATGCATGTCAGGCAAGTTGAGGCAGTAAATATATGAAAAAATTCCTCATTAGATTTTAATTAATTTTCAAATCAGAAGTATTTGTCTAAAATCACTTATATAAGCTCGAAAAACGAGGTTGAAAACTATTTTGAAAAAACCTATATTCCCGGTGGTAATCTGCTAACGGCATTGCTACAATACTTTGGAATCGTGGGTGTGGGCTGAGGATACAAGAATGAGTTCAAATTTCTGGATAACTAACACGTTTATTCACAAATACTGAGTAAACAGAAACAATATACAGTAAAACAACACTTAAATGATCCACTAATTTCACAAAACAATCTATACTATTATCGAAACATTGTCGCATTTCATTTCACAAATTAGTGGCTACTATTCTCGAAATATTCACGAATGTCACGGTTCAGTGTAGCCCGAATCAAGTCCGCTTTTTTTCAACTGAGTGATGACTCCTTTTATAGATGCTCTATAGAAACTTCTGGAAATCTCTCATTTCTAGTAGAATATTGGTGATTTCGAGGTTTTTTCTCGAACCTTCAAAAATTCGCCAAACATCGCCAAATTGGCGATAAATTGTCAAAAATAGCATCCCTCTTCTGAAATTCAGAATCTGGCAAAACGAGATTCACGTCATAGGGAAAGTTGCTTGTACGGGTGTACTCTCCGTCTGGTGTTCAAAAGGGATTACAGCGGGTAAGGGCATTTTACACGTCCTTAACAGTATATACTTAGCAAAAGCAAATTTAAAGTTTAGTAAGCATTTGGATAGTTGCATATTTTACGGAGCAATAAAACATATATCTATTTTTCTTCATATACCTAAGGATTATATATTTATAAAGTAATACGCCTCTCTAGATGAAGTAAAATATATTTAGTCCTATGAGACAGTAAAAGCAGTGAATTTCAAGTTCCTAAATTGCTTCACTTATTAAACTAGATATCCATTTCTCTCGAGGTTGCAATTCCATTCCCGTATGAACTTTTAATGCTGAAAATTAAAAAGCATATTAATTTCGAGATCCTGCTCCAAACGCTGTTTAGTAATTAACGATGCTCAGCAAAATATTTTATATTGCTTAAGGGAATGAAACAAAGTTGTCCTTCGCATCTGAGAGGTCTGCAAACTTTTTTCTATGATTGTAGTTTTTAAAGTTAGAATAATTTCAGAGAATAATTGAAAAAATATCCCGTGACTATATTAGATGGCGCTGACTTTCATCACTTTAGAGGAAAGTCTTTTTTTTTTGTATGAAAGTTTAGCACAATGTTAAAAAATTATTCAGTTTATGTGTTTGGGGCTACGATACAAAAAATTATATTACATTTTTAATTAATAATCATACTATTTTAAATTACGCTAACAAAAATGATCAATGTGTAATATGTGAATATGTTACGACATGAATATATCCATGAACATATGTTACGACGTTAAATTTTTACACACATCCTCTCCTGCACAGCCATGTATTTTTCAAGCAGAAATACCAGTTGTCGACAGCACAAAATAAAGCCACAATACAACTGAAAATACAATAAATTTCTGTTTAAGGATGTCCCACAGATCCGCAGAAATAAAACCTGAAATGAATGCAAAATATACAGTAAGAGTAGGGCAAAACCAGACATTGGAATAAAATATTTATATACATAATTTACATAAAAATAAAATATTTATATATATAATTTATATAGAAATAAAATATTTATATACATAATTTACATAAAAATAAAATATTTATATACATAATTTACATAATTCATGTATATAACCACGGCGGTGATTGTATATAATTAGTAAACGCTAAATGCTTAAATGATATTATTCTTTATTTAAGCATTTTAAGGACGGTTACTAATAGAATCAATAGAGTTAGAATAACATGTTAAAATTATCTAAATTATTGTATTAAAAAATCTGATGTGGGCTGCACATGACTTTCCTCATATAATGCAATGAATTTACTACATTTAAGGTAAAAAAATAGATTATTTTTATAGTAGATATTTATATTATTTCCAAGATATTGAATTTTTGTCAATCAGTCGTCATTTTCATTGATTTAGAGTCATTTTTATCCATTTGGAGAGTTTTTCGTCAATTTAACAGCATTTAAAACAGTCGCCAAGTTGGCAACATTCCACGAAATTCGTCGCCAAAATCTCACCAAGCGTTATGGACGAAGAAATAAGTTATTCCTACAGCAAGTAAATGACTATTGGCGTTCAAATACAAAAGTATTACTCAAAGTATCTTTTTTCATGAATGGAACAAGCTAGATCTACGAGAATAATGTCACCCAATTTATCGCATGGTATTACATATGAAAAGTGAACATGTTTCTCAATAGAAAAAATATATATTTTTTATTTTATACAATTTTTTGATAATTTTTTTTAAATGTGCAATATATCGAAAACGGTTCAGGTTAGCGTTCTAAATTTTATCTCAATCGTTTTCTAATGAAAAATTACGTAAGAATTGTCTATTTGAGTAACTTTTTAGAGGTTTTGATTTTTTGACGATTTTTTCAAAATTTCACTTGAAAATTTAGGGGGGTTCTGAACATTCGATTGCGTATACAAACCATAGGCTTCCAGTGTTTACGGATTGTGATTTGTGTACCAAATTTCGTTCGAATCGGTCCATTCGCTCGTCAGTTATCGTCTCCACAGACTCACTGACACACACACACAGACAGACAGACATCACTTCAAAAATGTTTAATTTGTGATCAGGGATGCTTGAAACGTGCTCTCCCGTCGAAAACTCGAATTCGAATTTTCGACCCCGTCACAATACTTTCCTTATACATTATGTATATAAGGAAAGTAAAAATGAGATTTCATCCTTTCAGATGATTGACTGAAAAAACACACCATGAAGAATGTCTAAAGTATATTTTTAATGTCAATGGAAAAAGTGATTGACACATATAATAGCACAATAGCAAAAATCAAATTGAATATGAAAGTTATTTCTTTCTTTAATTGGATAATCGCTTCTTAATACTGCTCCACGACGATAGCCTCAAGATAATTTTTTCACTGGAGAATGTGGTCATCTGAGGATTCCTCTACAGATTTTCTCTACAGAAATGACAATAAGGACACGTAGAACATCAATACAAAAACAGGTGCTCTGCATCACAAGGATGCTTAACCATGCAGTCATATCCGTTAAAAAGACGAAAGGTCGCAACAGTCTCATGGTGGGGCTAATTAAATACAGTTTTTTTTCTCCAAAGTCTTCGAATCTTCGGACGCAATCTTTCAAATCTTCTTCACTGTTCATGAATCAGGGGAATATTTACCTTTATAAGACGTTTCACTGTAGAAAATGAAAATTTATCAGTTATATCCAGTTTTATCAGTTTATTTATCCAGTTTAATAAATTCTATCCTATTTTTGAGTCAATTTATCAACATATTCATTACCTTAAATCTCAACGTGTCCATGAATCCACTAGGGCCCAACTAGAGGATCACTGGAGGTTTAAATTCTGTTTAACAATTCTCACACATAGAAATTACGGTTTCTTAGCCGAAAAGCTCTACTCGCATTCATGCCACTCCTTGAAAAATGTAATTGCAAATTTCACCAATTTCACCTCAGATCATCTTTTCCCTAGAAGCAAATTTTGCTAAGAGCGTTCCTTTTATGATCTCCTCTTCTGATTTGCTTAAATGCTTGTGATGTAAAAGCCCATGTTCTGTTTACCAGATCTGCTTTGAGATAGGAATTTTGTGGGTGATCACCTTAACACAAATTAGTTGCAATTCTGTTTTTACTGTTTCATAAATGTTCGTGCATTGCAGTCATAAAACTGTCCAATTTATTCCGGATCCTGGCTCCAGCTTCTCTTCTGTTTTGTTAAGAGTGTATTTTACGATTTCATTTTGTTTAAACTATTCTTTAAAACATCTACTGTGCTAAATGGTGAAGCTTTATCCTAACACTAACAAGTTTGTTTAATACCGGATGTTTTTTTATAAATGCTTCTACAACTAAAACCAAAAACATGTAACTCAGCAAAGCAAAATTGAAGGAGAAAATAATTTTATTCATTTCCTTTTCTTTGATATATTTTTAAATGAAACGGTATTATAATGTTTGGTACTATATGTACTCCATAAAAAACATACAGATGTATTTGATTTGATTCACCATGGAAATTGTTTATTTTCGCAACATATTAAAGCGACATTTTTGCCATGCAAACGCAGCTTCTTAAAATGTTTATATATGCAATGCGCCCTATGTCTTTTATGCTAATACTAGTACCAGTTTTAGGCTAGAAAATTCAAAACGTTTCTAGTCTTCCTATGCAATATATTAACGAATCCTTGAATATAGTATACGTTATTGTTTTCTGAAAACTATTTATAATTTATTAGTTTTATACAAATATTTTAAAATATAATATGAACAGTGTGTGTCTGGTTTTAATGTGTACTGTAATCGAAGTATTGAAATTTTGGTATGTGTACTATTTTTTGGTATTTGTACATAGTAAACATTTTCTTGAACAATCTCTGTCTCAAAAAAAATTATATCTGTACACAGTAAACATTTTTCTTGAAAAATATATATACCCCAAAGAATATTACGATTCTGAAATTTTGGCATCTGTACATAGTAAACATTTTCCAGAGAAATATCTAACTCAAAATAAAATTCAGGTTCTGAAATTTTGGTATCTGTACCTAGTAAAAATTTTCTTGAAAAATCTCTATATCAAAAGAAAAGTATACCTGCTTTATTTCAAGAAAAACGAAGATTTTAGATTCAAGAGCTATTATAGAAATATCTTGGAGAGTAGGAAAACAATGACAATTTGAGAATTTTAACAATGAAATCATAATTTGGTATCTGTACCTGGTAAATACTTTCTTGAAAAATCTTAATTTCAATGGAAAAGTACATGCCTTAAAAATAACATGTAAAAGTACATAATTTGAATTTTAACAATGAAATTATAATTTTGAAATGTCCCCAATTATTCAATCACCCATTCTGTAACCGTATTCGTTAATCAGTTCATTCCATATTATTATGATATATAATGACCACTAAATTTTATAACCAACTAGCAGCATACCCGTTCTTCGTACGGTGTATATAATATAAAGAAATTTATAATTCGCAATCATGTGCAAATTCTGTTAAAATATTAAATTTTTTGCTCATAAATAGAAGTTTAAGAATATCTGTTCTCACTATGCAAAATTATCTTCACGGGCAGATCTGAAGAATAAAACATCCTGGCCCCTTTTGTAAGCAAATTTACAAAAAAAAAGGAATTGAATCAATATATGCAACCCCGTACTACTTATATTGTCGCAGATTAGAAAATATGCCAGTTTGTTAGTAGAAGCTTACCCGTATTGCAATATGAGTCTCAAAAATATTTGCCAAAATAAAAGAGATGACTTAAAAAATTGAAAGTATCAAAAATCCCCGTAATCTTAATACCAGAAGGTCGTAATTAATTCAATATATGCCAATATATATCAAAATATATGACAATATACCTGCACTACTTATATTCTCGTAAATTAGAAGATATACCCATGCATTTGTAGAAGATTACTCGTACAACGTACTATATATGAGTTTCAACAATTTTCGTCATAATAAAACAATTCCATAATAATTTGAAAATATCAGTTATCCCTGAATCAACAGTCCCCGAAAATATCAATAATAATGATGTTTAAAACTGAAGACCGTAATTGATATTATCCAGTCAAAAATTCAATGTCAATGAAATTTATTTCATATACATATTTTTATTATTCAAATCGGAAAAGATTTAATAAAAATCGTATGCCGCATAACATATTGGATCCGTTGCTAAGCGACATGATATCATTTGCTTTAAATAAATTGATGGAAATCATATAATCTGAATAATGCAATCCCCATGGAAGGTTTGGCGACATTTTCGTCAATTGAGCTATAACTTAAAAAATCGCCAAAATTATCGCCAAGTGGGACTGTAGAACTGATAATCCCATTTTGCGAAAAATTGACAAAACATCATCACAATACTATCCCCTTGCAAAACATAATTAATTTCATTTATTAAGTGCGATTTTATCAATTTCATGATATTTTTATAGATTTAGAAATATTTTTACCAATTTGGTGATATTAAAAAAAATCCTTACTTGTGTTACTAAGTAGGATGGATGGACTGACCGACAAATGCTACAGAAACATCATTTCAGTACTTTATTCTAAAAAAACAAATTTAATTTCATTGATTTGGGTCATTTTTATCAATTTAGAGTCATTTCCACTAATTTGGTAAAGTTTAAGAAATGTTACCAAGTTATTTAGAGATATTCCGCTAAATTCGTAGCTTTAAATTTGCAGATCTGAAGAATAAAATATCCTGATCCCGTTTGTATATACTAAATGAAAACACTAAAATTGTATTAGAAGATACATACACCCGTTCTACTCTTTTTCTGCTTCAACAATCGGCTAAATGCATTTATTGAGTAAACACAATATATGAGTTTATTAGCTAAACACAATATATGAGCTTGAAACCTTTTTGCTAAAATAAATGAAAGTGATGTACGCAGTCCGCAATATATATAATTAAAAGAACAATCGAACCGTTCATTTACAAAATATATTTTTACATCCATTTATTTATTATACAAATAAAAAAATAATAATTGATATTAGCAACACATTTAATTTCATTCCGTTGCCGAGCAACATGATATAAGATAGAATCTTCCTCATAAAATGCGAAATTAAATAGCCATTTTGATTTCTTTATACTTTACATCGTTGATTAAAAGCTTGTGAGAGATGAACCATGGAGGTAGATTTTTCCATTTAAATTCATGTTTCAAACAATTTATGTTCTCCTATAGTGAGTAATTAATGCAAAAATCCTGCACCAAACTCGGAAATAAAGTTTTATTTCATTTAGGCGTTTAAAACAAACGATTTTCAATCTTTCCGTTTGGATAAACCACGGAGTTGGAGAGTAGATCTCCTAAGAAAAAGTTCATTTTTTCATTAATATCTCAACAACCCCTGGTCTTAAAAACTCGAAACTTGGACAAAATTTATGGGGGGCTATTTCAAGGCAATCCACAAAATTTCACTAAATTCGGTTCAGCCGTTTTCCCGTGATGATGAGACAAACGAAAATTTTGTTTTTTACCAATATCTCGAGAACCACTGGTCGTAGAAACTCAAAACACGGACTAAATTTTAAGTGGGGCTATTTCTAAGCCACCCGCAAAATTTCATCAAATTCAGTTCAGCCGTTCTCCCGTGATGATGGGACAAAAAGACAGACAGACAGACAGACAGATTTTCAATTTTATTTATATAGATTATCAATCCAGAAACTCGATTTCTCACTAAGCATTTTTATAGTTTACAAGTTATCTATGCTGCACAGTGTAGAAAATATTTTAGGTGCCGTGGTCCACCGGTAGGGAACTGCTTGTCCAAAGTGTTAACGCTCAGATTTCTACTGGATACCTCACTCATATATGGTACTAGCAGCATACCCGTCCTTCGTACGGAGTATATAATATAAAAAAACTTATAATTCGCAATCATGTGCAAATTCTGATAAAATATTAAATTTATTGCTCATAAAGAGAAGTTTAAGAATATCTGTTCTCACTATGCAAAATTATCTTCACGGGCAAATCTGAAGAATAAAATATCCTGGCCCCTTTTGTAAACAAATTCATACACAAAAAAAAGAATTGAATCAATATATGCAACCACGTACTACTTATATTGTCGCAAATTAGAAAATATACCAGTGTGTTAGTAGAAGCTTAAACATATTGTAATATGAGTCTTAAAAATATTTACCAAAATAAAAAAATGACGTAATAAATTGAAAGTATTAAAAATCCCCGTAATCTTAATACCAGAAGGTCGTAATTGATTCCAATATATGCCAATATATATAAAAATTTTGCCAATATACCTGTACTACTTATATTCTCGTAGATTAGAAGATATACCCGTGCATTTGTAGAAGATTACTCGTACAACGTACTATATATGAGTTTCAACAATTTTCGTCATAATGAAACAATGGCATAATAATTTGAAAATATCAATAATTCCTGAATCAACTGTCCCCGAAATATCAAAAATAATGATGTTTAAACCTGAAGACCGTAATTGATATTATCCAGTCAAAAATGCAATGTCAATGAAATTTATTTTATATACATATTTTTATTAGATTTAATAAAAATCGTATGACACATAACACATTGGATCCGTTGCTAAGCGACATGATATCTGCTTCAAATAAATTGATGGAAATCATGTCGTCTGAATAATGTGATCTCCATGGAAGGTTTGGCGACATTTTCGTCTCCAGGATATTTTAATGGATTTACAAATATTTTTATCAATTTAGTGATATTAAAAAAATTAGTTAAATGCGTTACTAAGTAGGATGGATGGACTGACCGACAAATGCTACAGAAACATCATTTACAGTACTCTATTCTAAAAAACCAAATTTAATTTCATTGATTTGGGTCATTTTTATCAATTTGGAGATATTTCCTCTAATTTGGTGAAGTTTAAGAAAAGTTACCAAGTTATTTAGAGATATTCCGCTAAATTCGTAGCTCTAAATTTGCAGATCTGAAGAATAAAATATCCATATCCCGTCTGTATATATACTAAATGAAAACACTAAAATTGTATTAGAGGATACATACATCCGTTCTACTCTTTTTCTGCTTCAACAATCGGCTAAATGAATTTGTTGGGTAAACACAATATATGAGTTTATTAGCTAAACACAATATATGAACTTTGAAACCTCTTTGCTAAAATAAATAAAAGTGTGATGTACCTAGTTCGCAATATATATAATTAAAAAAACAATCAAACCGTTCATGTATTATGAGTTTATTAGCTAAACACAATATATGAGCTTGAAACCTCTTTGCTAAAATAAATAAAAGTAATGTAAACAGTCCGCAATATATATAATTAAAAGAACAATCAAACCGTTCATTTATAAAATATATTTTTACATCAATTTATTTATTATACAAATAGAAAAAAATAATAATACTCATTAACAAACACATTTAATTCCATTCCTTTGCCGAGCAACATGATATAAGATAGAATCTTCCTCATAAAATGCGAAATTAAATAACCATTTTAATTTCTTTATACTTCTAATCGTTGAGTAAAAGCTTGTGAAATACTTGGAGGTTAATACATGTAAAAACAGGGAGGTAGATTTTTCCATTTAAATTCATGTTTCAAACAATTCATGCTTTCAGATAGTGACTATTTAATGCAAAAATCCTGCATCAAACTCAAAAATAAAGTTTTAATTCCCTTTGACGCTTTAAACAAACGATTTTTATCCTTTCCGTTTGGATAAACCACGGAGTTGGAGAGTAGAACTCCTATAAAAAAAGTTCCTTTTTTCATTAATATCTCGACAACCCCTGGACTTAGAAACTTGAAACTTGGGCAAAATTTATGGGGGGCTATTTCAAGGCCACCCACAAAATTTCATTAAATTCGGTTCAGCCGTTCTCTCGTGATGATGAGACAAACGAAAGTTTCGTTTTTTACTAATATCTAGAGAACCACTGGTCGTAGAAATTCCAACCATAGACTAAATTTTAAGTGGGGCTATGTCTAGGCTACCCACAAAATTTCATCAAATTCGGTTCAGCCGTTCTTCCGTGATGATGGGACAAACAGACAGACAGATAGACAGACAGACAGACAGACAGACAGACAGACAGACAGACAGATTTTCAATTTTATTTATATAGATGAGGAATGAATTTTAAATTCAACCACTATTTTAAATAGGAAATAATGTAAAAATAACTCTATGCAAAATGAAAAAAATAATACTTGTAGAAGGAAACTAATTTTGCCGCAAATGAGTATTCGTTAGTTTTTACATCTGGCATTACAAATAAATCATTCATTCAATAATTTTACTGTCAAATCATCAGAAGTATAGAAGCATCCCTCTTATGGTTCACTAATAAAAACTGTTAATTCAAGTCCATATAATCCTTACGTCTCAAGGTGCTTAAAATGTCAATATATACCTTACATAAAAATGTAATCCACTCTCTGATGAAATCGCTATAAGCATTAAAAAGTTTTCCAACATGTACCTGATCTATTCCCTTTAGTAATTCTTATTTAGCACTTAAAATAATGTAATGCATATGTCACATTTAGAATAGTAAAGCCACTGAACAGCAAATATACCTTTACTTAGAAATTCTTAAATTGTAATCAGAGTATGTACTTGTTAATATGATACCTTAATCTATTATTCAAGTTGCGATTTCAATGCAAATTGTTACACAGTGAATCAATATGGTAGTACAATAAATATGTACGGTAGTGCCAGCAATACGTATGGCAGTGCCAATGATATATATGGTAATGCCAGCAATAAGTTTCCATTAAAGTACCCAGGGAATCACTATGGTAGTACAAGAAATATGTATTGTAGTGCCAGAAATATGTTTGGCAGTGCCAGCAATATGCATGGCAATGCCAGCAATACGTTACCATTTAAGTGGAGTTTCGTTGGAAAGAGCATTAATTGATCTTTATAACTATGCCATGACTATGATTATGACTATATCAAGAGAGAAATTCTGTGATAATATTTGAAGCCACTAAGACACCGGTGTTTTTGAAAGTAGTTAAAATTTGTCCTTTAACATAAAATAACTAAAAAACTAATGTGTGTAAAAAAATCACTGTCTTTTAGCCCTGAACTAACCCTTAGCCCCACCAACTGTGAACTATCTCAAGCATACATTTATTCTTATTTTCACTAAATAAAAAATAATATTCGGTCATAAATAATCATATGATGTATAAAAAAAATAAAACAGATAATTTAGCTTTGTTTGAGCTTTATTTTGAATCTAATATATAACGATAATTCTAAACTTTTTCATAATGACCCCAAGTAAGTTGGCGGAATATTTTATTAAAAGAACCAAAATATTACGAAAGAATAATATATTCAGAAGTTAGTCCCTATATGTATTGGATTTGGTTAGTTTTGTTTGCTTTTTAGTTGCTTTTCGCTTAATTAAAAATTTTAATTACATCCTCTAAGAAAGCCAATGACGAGAAAACTGCACAAACTCATCATGTAAATCACATATGTCTTTAGCCCTAAAGTGATTTTGATGTTTCTGTAATGCTATTTCGCAAAGCACAAGCAATAGTTACTCCTTTAATGTAGAAATTCTCTCAGTAAATTACTAGTCGTGTGCCCCAAGATTTCACGGAAGTTTGCTTTGCAGTGTAAATATTGAGCAGTCAAACCTCAAGAGACCCACTAATTACCATAGGGCTTTTTGCTAACTTGGGCAGGAATGTAGACTGTCTAATTTCTTTAAAATATGCTTGCAAGATTTAAAAAGTTTCCTTCAGGGCGCAATTAATGCTCCTTTGAAAAAGTCAATTATGGTACGCATATTAATCGTGACGTATTTTACAAACCCTGTAAAAATTACGAAATTGAATATTATCCTTAAGGGAAAGCAAATCAAATTAGCATAATTTTGCTAAATTAAGAATGAAAAAAAAACTTGTTACAGCGAAAATTATACTTTATGTTCATATAATATGAAAAAAAATGTTACGAATAAAATACGTTACTTTTTAAATCGCAACTAAATGTAGTGGTTATGATGCATTTTAAAATATCTTATGAAAACGACATATGACAGATTTAATTTTTTCTTTTCATTTTTTATTCATTATAACTTATTTTATTGACAGAAATAGAACAAAATTGAAATATTTGCCTTTAATTAAATTAAATGAATTGTTTTAAATATTTTTCTGCTTTATTTGACAGATAGGCGTATTTGAAAAAGACAACAGCTTGACAAATTTATCAGAAATTGAAAAATGTTGAATACGGTTTGTTCCCATTTAGTTTGAGTGCTTTGTTTATCGTTTTTAGTATATAAACGATAGCCGCATAATAAATGTTTGCATATTGTTTTTTCTTTCATTTTATGAGAGAACTCTACTAATGTGCTCGTCAGTATGGAATAACCAATATCCGCAATGCCAAGAAATTAAACCTGCTTTATTCCGCAATTTTGAAAATCTTTACTTGAACAGCAAATCAATTTAGAACTACCACGTTTCTTCAAAATTCATCAAAATTCAGCTCAAAGTATACAAGATTGCAACATCTAATTGTTTATAGCTTGTGCTTCCAATAATCAAATCATTATCTCATTGCAGGTAGTAGCATTCATGGGCGGTTGTATGCTTGTTACACGATTGCCAACATTAAATAGCCGATATCTGAAAAAATATCTATGTGCCACATATTTATCTGGTTATACAAAAGATAAAACCGGTTCATAAATACTGTTATATGATTTTGAGAAAAACACCTATACACAGTATGTATGATGATGATGTAATTTTTTTACCTTTCTTAGTATTATTTTGATAAGCTTTTAATATAATTTATTGTTTTCCCAAAAAAATCATTTTTCCATTATCCTCAAATATGCATCAAATTAGTCAGATTATATTTTCAATTCTAGAAATTTAAGATTAAATAGTATTCTGTTTAAATTACCATCGCTTAAAGCGAAATAATGTGTGGGGGTGTAAATTATTCATAATAAATACATATTAAGTTGCAAGCTCGAGATAATTTTGCTAATATACAGCAACCAAAACATGAGCCGCTTTTATATACACATTAATCACAAAGAACAGTACTTTTGTGCGAAAATGCTTTCGAAAAAATTCAATTAACATAATTGCATGTTATAGTCGTAAATTATACTGTAACATTTTTCCCTCACCGGAAGAAGAAAAAACTGGTAACAGAATCTTGTTAAATATACTAATTTGCTTACTTCGGGGAAAAAATTTAATCTTGTATTTAAAGAATTGCAAGATAATTTCTCAAAAACGCGTTGTTTATATTTTACATATATACGTTTTTTATTTTAAAAAATTTAGAAGTCTCTAATTTTAATAATTAATATTTTTAACTGTTAAAATATTATATTAATAGTGATTAGAGTAAAAAAAAATCTGATGTGGGCAACACGTGACTTTCCTTATATAATGTAATGAATTTACTACTTTTACAGTAAAAAATAGGATTTTCTTGTAGTAGATACTAATATTCTTTCCAAGATATTGAATTTTCGACAATTAGTCGTCATTTACATTGATTTAGCGTCATTTTTATCCATTCGGCGAGATTTTCGTTAATTTAGCAACATTTCAAAAAAGTCGCCAAGTTGGCGACATTCCGCCAAATTCGTCGCCAAAATCTCGCCAAGCGTTATGCACTAAGAAATAAGTTTTTCTTAAAGCAGATAAATGACTATTGGCGTTCAAATACAAAAGTATTATTCAAAGTATCTTTTTTCAAGAATGGAACGAGCTAGATCCACGAGAAGGATTACACTCAATTTATCGCATGGTATTACATATGAAAAGTAAACATGTTTCTCAATACGAAATATTTTTCTTATTATTTTATATGACTTTTTGATAATTTTTTTTAAAAATGTGCAATATCTCGAGAACGGTTCATGTTAGTGTTCTAAAATTTATGTCAATCGTTTTCTAATGAAAAATTACATAAGAAATGTCTATTTGCGTAACTTTATTAGTGGTTTTGATTTTTTGACGATTTTTTCAAAATTTCATTCGAAAATTTAGGGGTGTTCTGAACATTCGATTGCGTATAAAAACAATAGACTTCCAGTGTTTTCGGATTGTGATTTTTGTACCAAATTTGGTTCGAATCGGTCCATTCGTTCGTCAGTTATCGTCTCCACAGACTCACTGACACACACACACACATACACACATACTTTCACACACACACACACACACACACACACACACACACACACACACACACACACACACACACACACAGACATCACTTCAAAAATGTTTGGTTCGTGATCAGGGATGCTTGAAAGTGCTCTCCCGTCGAAAACTCGAATTCGAATTTTCGACCCCGTCACAATACTTTCCTTATACATTATGTATATAAAGAAAGTAAAAAGTATGTACTCAAAATTTAATTTAATAACTATTCTACATAGAATACAAGTAAGTACTTCTACCAGAAAATTCATAATAATTTTGCTTTAAGAAATATTTTTGTTCATTGTTCATCCAAATAATGAAAGGCAGTAACTACGAAATCATGGGACAAGAATAGTGATGGGTAATCAGTTGTTCACTTTCTGCCTCTTAAAAATTGCATACTCTGCATCTTATAATTGGCGATTTATAATTTATATGCCCACTTGGGTATGTTTATTTTATTATTTTATTATAGGAAATGTGTGATTACATCAACATTGCAAAAAGTGTATTGGTTTCAAAAAATGCTTCCACAGCGAGTAATGGAAATGAGTAAAATATGCAAACAGAACTTCGAATGGACAATTTAGGACTTTCTACACCTGCTAGAGATTATATATACTATTGCTTTGTTTAGGTAAAAGATGTTTACTCCTACATTCCCGAATGTACTTTGCTGGCGAAATTGTCAAATAAAAAGTACATACATGGTATATATAAAGTATTAACATTTCGTTGCTATGCTTGGAAAAAAATTTTAAATATCAATAAAATGCATTAATCTGAATTCAGGCTTTTAATACTTCTGCTCATTCAAATCGAAAATACATACTTCCAGATCGCTTTTTTTGTGTTTTGTTTTACCGGTTTCAACGCTAAATATCCCCTGGTTGTGATTTATTTTAATATTATTTTCAAAAAATCACTTTTCATGTTTCGTTTAATTTTTTACTAAGAACTGTTTTACGTTTCTAAAATGAAGACTTCTGCAGAAAATCTTAATTAAAATACTTATGCACAATTTCCTTTGACGCTAAGTAATAGCTTTCTTTACAATTCATAATTAATGTAAGTTAAATGTGTTGCAAAGAAGTCAACTCTAATTTTAATGGATTTACACATTTTGAACTCCCCGAATATGTATCAGAAATATTCTCAATGATGTATTGATATATGTGTGTCTGACTGGTAGCATAATTTGTCTTAATTTATAAGCAATGTATCCAATGTAAAAATCGGGCAAGTAGAACACAATTTAGCTTTATTAGTTCAATCGATGAACACCAGGGTTTTTTTACTTTCGGGTTGAACTGACAAAGAAAAAATCATTGTGTTAAATCTGTTAAAGCTGTTTCATTGTGTTAACGCTGTTTCATTGTGTTAACGCTGTGTAAAAATATGTATTTTACATACAATTTAATATGCGAGTATATATAATGCGACGTTAATACAAGTCACATTTAAGAACTTAATCATTTGCATCGAAAGTGAAAAAACTCATAAAAATTAAGTATGAACATTATTGGTTAATTATTGAATGCGTTGTAAATAATGTCTACAGCAAATAAATAGTCAGTAATTCTTATGGATTATTACAAAGCGTTCATAAGATATTAAACACTTAACTCTTCCAGAAGAAGGCGATAACTCTCCAAAGAATCCAACACGTTTCCATAAAAGTGCAGTGTAATTAAGAGCACCAATATTGCAATTGATGGCACCAATACTGCAATTAATGATAATAATATTGACAGTGATAACAACAGTATTGAAACTGATAGCAACAATATTAAACTTGGTTGCAATAATATTGAAATTGATAGCAACAATATCGCAATTGATAGCAATAATAAGTTTCAATTGGAGTTATAAGAAAGCCCTATCCTATTGTGTTCCAACAATGATGAAATCCTTTATACGTCGGAAAGTCATGTACTGACCACATCAGATATTTTTACACCAAGTTACAGTGTTCGCCATTACAATGTGACTAAACGTCTAGATGCTTAAAACAGCTTCATGCTCATCATATAAACATTTCGGTATTTAATGAAACTTATAAGCTCAAAACCATAACTGCAAAATCAATTCGAAAACATACTTTTTGAGGTCATTTTTGGAAATCGAGTGATACCCATAAAATCCGCGGGGGAGATAAGAACCCAGTTGCATCGAAAATCGGTTTTGATAGCGATCTTCCGAAAGTTATTGACTCCCGCTCTGGAAAACATTCTAAAACTTTTATCGAACATTTTTCGCATCCTGCTTGCAGTAGTTTAGATTAAGTCAATAAAATAAATGTTAATACAAGTGCAATATATAAAAGGGAAGCATGTAGAATTATGGCTAAAATTTCAGTATTGACTTATTTGCTGCCTAAATTAAGTCTGTAAACTATCTAAATAATATATTATTTTTCTTGCATGTTGAATACTTCACTGTAAATGAAATTCATGATATGCCCTATTAACGAAAAAGATAAAATGTTTTTAAGCTTCATTTGCTTTTGCCCATAATATTTTGTACTTTACATGCTTATATGGGCAAAGAAAATGAAATACCATCAAAAATTGTGATTCAAGTTTTATACAGTTTCATATTTAACCTTGGCTAACAGGAAACTAATATATATCCTCAAACCTGTTGTTAAAGCTTTATTACTACAAAACTCTATTATGATAAAAATAGCAATGACGTCATAAAACGTCTGAAATTCTGCAATAAAGATATACAGTTTACCAGTTATGACTTCCGTGACCTTTTTAACAACATCGATATTTCAAAACTACATGACATACTTCTAGTAGTGCACGAAGAATACAATCTAAAAAATGTAATCACTTATCGTAGGTATTTGGATCTTATCAAATTGGTTTTATACGAAAATGTGCTGTATAATGGAAATGAATTTTATCAACAAATTAATGGCAACCCTATGGGTGGGGGTTGCTCTTCAATTTTAGCAGACATATATTTATCATATTTTGAAAGGGGTAATCATATATTATATGAATTACCATATTATAGATTCGTGGACGATGTGTTATTAGGACAATATTTGCATACTCCTGAATTTGAATTTAGCTTATATCCCCAGGAACTCGAACTGATCAAGAATCCTAATACTAAAAAAGATGAAGGTAATTTACTAGACAACAGCATAAGATACAACAATATAAAAGGAATTCATACGGTATTGTACAATAAACGAGAAAATTACACGATGAAGATTAACCAAATCATAGAATGGAATTCAAATTTGACTAAGAATATTTTCAGAAATATCATCACAGGATACCTCAGAAGAAATCTCAACAATAATACTTTCAAAAAAGATTGTATCATAAGTAACAGAAGAATCATGCAAGAAGCATATAAAAAATATTACCCGATAAATTTTCTAAAACATCATTATAATTCCTTTTTTAAAAAAGAAGAATTATCATTTAGACAAGACATAGGTAATATGACATCATATAACAGTGAATAACGTTGTACGCATGCGTTAAAATAGTTTACTTTAGGAAGTAGTCTTGTACATTCCGGATCGTTTGGTTGTCATATTGACTTTTTACGTTCTACCTCTCGTTATTCTATATCTCCCTTCATTTCTGTCTTCGTTCTAGAGCCTTCGATTTTGCACATATACCGGGGACCTGTCATTGTATTGCATTGGTTCCGTGAGCGTTGTTTCCGTGAGCATGTTTCAAACTTTATTCAAACACTTTTTAAATATATTTCAAACATTTACTATTGATGAATTTCGATAGGGCTGGATCTCGACAATTATATCTTATATTTGTTTGTGTATGTTGTCTATTTACATCTTACAATTTGATACATTCGTATTCTTTTTTGCAATATACCGGCTCTCCGGGAGTGTTGTCGCGACGCAAAGCATGCTTAACCGGGGTGAGGGGGTCACAACTCCCCCCGGCCATCTTTTGGTATATTGTTTCCATCCATACCTCTTTTCTTTTTGAAAATATTTTAATCCTCTTTTTAGTGCAGCTTTGCGCCTTTTAAGTGTGATTTCAGATGATTTTGTAATGTTGTATGTCACGGTGTTTTCATATTATATATATATTATATATATATATATATATATATATTACAAAAGAAAGATCTAGGAAATGTACAAGGAATATTATGAAACACAAGGAACAACAGAAACAAATAAAGGAGTGCAAACGGGGTATCAGTAATGTCTAGGGGGATTGTGACCCCTATACCTGGTTAAAGCGTGCTTTTATTCCCGGGAAACACTCCCAGAAACAACCAATCGCCCGAAGCAGCTCCAATCCGTGCGTACAGGAAAAACAGAATCCTAAGGGAAAATCAAATCCATAAAATCAAAAGAGAAACTATATAAGAATCATAGGACTTCCCTAATGGAAAAGGGGATCCAGAGTCCATACACATATAAGAATTAAAAGCACGAAGTAACAGTGAAGGAAAAGATTCCAACTAGTCAATTGGCAACAAGTCTTGGAAATTAGCATAAATTACATCATCATTACTCAGTTTTTTACAAAATGCTAAGTAATAAGTTTTTAGAAAGCCTATAGGAAAACCGTTCTTTAATGCTTCCCGTATCAAATGTCTTTTACATATATTTCGCTGTTCATTGGTAGAATTTAATTTACCATATCTTACAAAATGATTAACAATCAAATTTCTCATTACACCAATACTCATATTACTACTCCAAGGAATGATGTAATTAATATTACAGTTGAAACTTTTACGTTTATCATACATTCTGTAACATAGATGATCTTGATGATCTTTTGATTTTATGGATTTGATTTTCCCTTAGGATTCTGTTTTTCCTGTACGCACGGATTGGAGCTGCTTCGGGCGATTGGTTGTTTCTGGGAGTGTTTCCCTGGAATAAAAGCACGCTTTAACCAGGTATAGGGGTCACAATCCCCCTAGACATTACTGATACCCCGTTTGCACTCCTTTATTTGTTTCTGTTGTTCCTTGTGTTTCATAATATTCCTTGTACATTTCCTAGATCTTTCTTTTGTAATATTTTTGAGATGAGTGTTAAGAGCTGCAAATCGCGCCTATACTCATTTCACCTTTTATATTATACTTTGGATTGTGGTATTTTATAGGATATATATATATATATATATATATATATATATATATATATATATATATACATACATATAAATATATATATATATATACATACATATAAATATATATATATATATATATACATACATATAAATATATATATATATATATATATATACATACATATAAATATATATATATATACATGTATATATATATATATATATATAATATATACATATTTGTGCGTGTGTGCATGTATATACATGTGAAAAAAATAAAATGCACTATTTTGATTCTATCTCTGACAAGGGAGTTAAAACATTGAAAATGTGCCTTTGGAGTGTTGTAAACAAAAGGTTAGAGTTGTTTTCCTTGAGACGGAAGTATATTTACCCGCCATTCTTATACACGCTTTACAAGCGTTAAAAAAAACTCTAGACTCTTTCAGACATCTCTGCTCCATTTCTTTCAAGCTGGAATGTGTGAAAGGTTTCCCTCTATTCATCCTTTTCGCAAGAGGCAACTTGGATTTCCACACGCCTTCAGGTCACGCAGATGTGAATAATATTTTTAACCTTTCTTGAAAGAGTATTTTTTTTATAAAGAGGTAAATACACACATCCGGTGCGATTCCTTAAATTTTATGAATTTAATATTTAAATAATATAAACTATTTATATTTTTTGTTATAATTACGAGCATCATAATGGTCATCATGACATGTACAGCTGCGGGAAAAAAATGCCCCATCCTCTGTTAATCGAGTATCGTTCATCGCAGAGAAAATTGAAATATACCATTCGATTAGGAATAACATCCTCTACAAATTAATGTCCGTGAAATTTGCATAAGGGACAGTCTTCATATCTAAACGCGTACAAACTTTGAAATTTTTAAGGTCAACACCCAAGTTTGGCTACATAGTTCGAATCTAGAGCAATATTGAACCTGTGATACCAAATTTCAAGTCATTTGGGTGAAGCGTTTCTGAGTTGTGAGTATGTAAAGTTTTGAGCTCCTAATGTTGAATTAGTTTCCAAAACTTCCATTCATATCTTCTGTAATAATTATCTGCTCAAGCTGATTATTTGTATGACGTTACTACTAAACAACCTAAACACATTTACGTGATTTTTAATTTTGTGGAAATAATTTTTTGTATGAAATATTAATTATGAAATCAATAATCGATAAAATATGAATATAAACCAGAACCTGTTTTGATAAAAATCGATTCACAAAAACGTTTTATATGTTTATGAAAAATTCCAGGTGTTTCCTCTCTCTAGTTCTTTCGAAATGTTTAAATATTCAGCATCACGATGATTTCAGTGGTCGTATATTAGTTTAAAAAAATGACTAATTTGAAAAAGTTATATTAATTGTAAGTTAATATTTGCTTAAGAAAACGGGACGGGCATTTATATTTACCCAGATTTAACAAAAACTTTGTATAAACAGTGTTGTATAGATGAAACCTAATCAACGCAATTCTGCTATTGTATTGAAGGGTGAAAACATGTATTGTTTTAAATGGGATCTACTTATGTTACTATCGATTAATAGTTCCGGAGCTACTGCGAGTTGAAATCGCCCACAAAATGTGATAATTTATAATTAAAATACTTATATAAAATAATTACAAATTATAAAATTATGTGGTACTAAACAGCAACAAGACTTGAAGCGGTGATTGATAATGACGGATTGATACTTTTAAATTCGGCACCATGTTCCAACGGCAAATGTTTTGTCGCGTGATCTGCAAATATTTGTTAGTCTCATAAATTGTTTTTGAAACAGTATTATAAAATAACATTTGAAAGTAAACATTTCATTATTATTTATTTATTCTTTACTTCTTCTTTCTTTTACTGACCCTGGCACGAATGCCCCTCTAGTTTTTAGCAACGTACCCAGTACATCTTTCACCCATAATAATCGTGCCCTATTTGAGGCTCACATAATCCGACCCATTACAGGCCCATTGCCTTAGTAACACACACGCGCACAAGACTACACCACTCCCAGCCATGAAAATGATCACCCTCCCATGCAGGAATCGAACCTGCGACCCTTTGGCTGTAAGGTAAGCCATAATTCTGAATGTCAAGAGGATAGTTCAATAATTTACAACAGTGCTGTGGTCAAGCAGCGAAAAATCGCCCTTCAAATTGTGGTTTTCAATACGGAGCTGATCCTCAAAAATCGCACATTCCGGAATATTGAATATCTTCGGATATAAAGATAGAAACGTCGTGAAAATTTGAATTTGGACTTATTTGGGGGTCTAGAACTTGTGGGTAATGTCAAATTGTGTATTGGCATTGAAAATTTCAAAGTTTGTGCGCGTTAGGTATGAAGACGGCCCCTTATTCAAATTTTACGAACATTAATTTGTAGAGGATATTATTCCTAATCGAATGGTATCTTTCAATTTTCTCTACGATGAACTGTGCTCGATTAGCAGAGGGTGGGGCGTTTTGGTCCGCAGCTGTTCATCATAATGTATATGCGTTATGTAGGTACGGTACAAGCTGAACTCCTGGGAATATGGACATCGTCATATTTTTTTTTTTTTAATTTGACTTGCTTAAATGCCTTAACTTTTCTTCGTGGGAATATTTTTTGGAAATTTCTTGAAAATTCGAAAATCAAAATTTGTTAAAATGCCTTTGTAGAAGTGTGTATTAAAGAACGAAGTCACTGTGTAAGAAATATGGCGAAAATATGGCATTTAGTATCAAAGAAAAGACTATATATGCACAAATGTGTCAATTAAATGCTTGTTTCGTATGTAATTCTTGATGGCTAATAGAAAAGGATCAACTCCATTACTTTAGGACAGAGTTCGACAACATTTGAAAACTTGGGAACCACATTTGTCTAAATAGATGCAAAACAGGAGCTGCATGTGTAAAATAGCTGGGTCGTGTAACTTACGTAAGGATAATAGCTGTATTGATGTTCATAGTTACATGATCTAATAATAGTATGCTTTCCCAAATTTTGAAATCATGTTCCTAATGTAATGGATGGCATCGGTAAACCAATCTTGCGCTTTTTAGCGCTGGTTCATACCTAATAACCAAATCGGCCTTAGAGAGGGCTAAAATGTCATAACACTTATTTCTATCGTTTCATGGGATTCACAGTTCTTTTTAAAACCTATATAAATAAAAATGAAAATCTGTCTGTCTGTCTGTCTGTCTGTCTGTCTGTCTGTCTGTCTGTTTGTCCCATCATCACGGGAGAACGGCTGAACCGAATTTGATGAAATTTTTTGGGTAGCCCAGAAATAGACCCACTTAAAATTATATCCGTGTTTTGAGTTTCTACGACCAGTGGTTCTTGAGATATTAGTAAAAAACGAAATTTTCGTTTGTCTCATCATCACGGAAAAACGGCTGAACCGAATTTAATGAAATTTGGTGAATAGCCTTGAAATATCCCCCCATAAATTTTGTCCAAGTTTCGAGTTTCTAAGACCTGGGGTTGTCGAGATATTAATGAAAAACGGAACTTTTTCCTAGAAGTTCTACTCCCTAACTCCGTGGTTTATCCAAACGAAAAGCTTGAAAATCGTTTGAAAGTGAATTAAAATTTAATCTCTGAGTTTGATGGGAGATTTTTTGCGTTAATTAGTCACTTTCTGAAAAAATGAATTGTTTGAAACATGATTTAAAGGGGAAATCTATCTCCATGGTTCATGGTTTATTTAAAACAAGCTTTTACGGAACAATAAGAAGTATAGAGTAATCAAAATCGATATTTAATTTCGCAGTTTATGTTATAAGACATGACATATTTAACATGTTATAAGATTCTTATATCATGTTACTCAGAAACGCAATTAAATTAAATCTGTCTGTTAATTTTAATAATTATTTTTTCGATTTGAATAATAAATAAATGGATATAAAAATATATTTTAGAAAAGAACGATTTGATTTTTCTTATAGCATTTTTGACTGGATAATATCAATTACGGTCTTCAAGTTTAAAAATTATTATTATTTATATTTTCGGGGATTATTGATTCAAGGATTATTGATATTTTCAAGTTATTATGCAATTATTTTATTATGACAAAAATTGTTTAAACTCATATATTGTATGTTGTACGAATCTTCTACAAATACACGTGTATATCTTTTAATCTACGAGAATATAAGTAGTACAGGTATATTGACATATGTTTTGATATATATTGGCATATATTGGAATCAATTACGACCTTCTGGTATAAAGAGTACGGATATTATTGATGTTTTCAATTTATTACGTCATCTCTTTTATTTTGGCAAATATTTTTGAGACGCATATTGCAATACGGGTAATCTTCTACTAACACATTGGCATATTTTCTGATCTGCGACAATATAATTAGTACGGGGTTGCATATATTCATTCAATTCCTATTTTTTCTTCTGTAAATTTGCTTACAAAAGGGGGCAGGATGTTTTATTCTTCAGATCTGATCGTGAAGATAATTTTGCATAGTGAGAACATATATTCTTAAACTTCTCTTTAGGAGCAATAAATTTAATATTTTAACAGAATTTGCACATGATTGCGAACTATAAGTTTCTTTAAATTATACACTCCGTACGGATAACGGGTGTGCTGTTAGTGGTTAATAAATTTTAACATTTTAGGAGGATATATCATGTTGCTCGGCATCGCAATTAAATTAAATGTGTTTGTTAATGTTTTTATTATTTTTTTTCGATTTAAATAATAAATAAATGGATAAATGGATATAAAAGTATATCTTATGAATGGACGGTTTGATTTTTCTTTTAATTATATTAATTGCTGACTGCGTACATCAATTTCATTTATTTTGGCAAAGAGTTTTCAAGCTTATATCGTATTTAGCTACTAAACTCATATATTGTGTTTAGCCAATAAATTCATATAGCCGATTGTTGAAACAGAAAAAGAGTAGAGCGGGTATATCTTCTAATACAATTGTAGTGTTTTCATTTAGTATATTGAAACGGGATAAGAATGTTTCATTCAGATCTGCAAATTCAAAGCTACGAATTTGGAGGGATATCGCTAATTTGACAACTTTTCTTAAACTTTGCCAAATTGACGGAAATGTCGCCAAATTGATATAAACGACACACAAACAGCTGCCATAAACCTTCGGGTTGGTCGTGTGGCTTGGGTCTTCTACATATCAAGGAATTTTTTTTTGTTTTGTTAGAAGAGAGTACTGAAATGATGTTTGGTTAGCATTTATCTGTCAGACCAACCATCCTACTTAGTAATACATTTAGCGAATTTTTAAAATGTCACCAAATTGATAAAAATGTTTTCAAATCTATAAAAATATCTTGAAATTGATAAAATTGCGCTACATAAATGATATTAATTATTTTTTGTTAGGGGATAGTATTGTGATGATATTTCGTCAATTTGTCGCAAAGTGGAACTGTCAGTTCTACAGTCCCACTTGGCGATAAATTTGGCGATTTTTTAAAATGTCGCAAATTTGACGAAACTGTCTCCAAATGTTCCATAGAAATATAACTATTTAGACGATATTTTTTCTACCAATTTATTTGAAGCAAATGATATCATGTCGCTTAGCAACGGATTTAAATCCAATGTGTTTATGCGGCAGACGATTTTTATTAAATCCTTTCCGATTTGAATAATGAAGATATGTATATAAAATAAATTTCATTGCCATTTCATTTTGGACTGGATAATATCAATTATACTCTTCAGGTTTAAACATTATTATTATTGATATTTTCCGGAATTATTGATTCAGTGATTATTGATATTTTTAAGTTATTACGCCATTGTTTTATTGCGGCAAAAATTGCTGACACACGCATATTGTACGTTGTACGAGTAATCTTCTAGGAATGCACGGGTGTATCTTCTAACCTACGAGAATAAAAGTAGTACAGGTATATTGGCATATATTGGCATATATATTGGAATCAAGTACAGTCTTCTCGTATGAAGATTACGGGGATTAATTATATATTCAATTTATTACGTCGTCTGTTGTATTTTACCAAAAAACATTTGAGACTCATATTGCAAAACGGGTAATCTTCTACTAATAATCGGACATTATAAGTAGTACTTCCCATATAATTTTAGCACTTTAATTTTGACATATATTGGAATAAATGACTGTCTTCAGATTTAAAGTTTACGGGTTTATTGGTATTTTCAATTTATACATGTAATCTACTAATACGGGTTATATTTTCTAATATTCGCGTATATAATTAGTACGGGTCCCATACAATTTTAAAGCTTTTATTTTGCATATATTGATTCAATTCCATATTTTTTTTTTAAATTTGCTTACATAAGGGGTCCAAGATGTTTCATTCTTCAGATATGTCCATGAAGATAATTTTATATAGCGAGAACAGAGATTCTTAAACTTCTTTTTAGGAGCATTATATTAAATATTTTGACAGAATATTTTGATTAAACATGTCATTCAGTATACTATAAGAATTTGGGCATGATTATGAATTTCAAGTTTCTTTATATTATATACTCCGTACGAAGAACGGGTATGCTGCTAGTATTAGTATAAATTCTATAGTGATCTGCAATCGTTTGTTAAGGGATTGAAAAAACTGCAATGTCATGCCGGTATCTATAGTAGTTAAATCATTAATCTATATAAATAAAAATGAAAATCTGTCATTCTGTCTGTCTGTCTGTCTGTCATTCTGTCTGTCTGTCTGTCTGTCTGTTTGTCACACCATCACGGGAGAACGGCTGAACCGAATTTGATGAAATTTTGTGGGTAGCCCAGAAATATCCCCACTTAAAATTATATCCGTGTTTTGAGTTTCTACGACCAGTGGTTCTCGAGATATTAGTAAAAAACGAAATTTTCGTTTGTCTCATCATCACGGGAAAACGGCTGAACCGAATTTAATGAAATTTGGTGAATAGCCTTGAAATATCCCCCCATAAATTTTGTCTAAGTTTCGAGTTTCTAAGACCTAGGGTTGTCGAGATATTAATGAAAAACGGAACTTTTTCCTAGGAGTTCTACTCCCTAACTCCGTGGTTTATCCAAACGAAAAGCTTGAAAATCGTTTGAAAGTGAATTAAAATTTAATCTCTGAGTTTGATGGGAGATTTTTTGCGTTAATTAGTCACTTTCTGAAAACATGAATTGTTTGAAACATGATTTAAAGGGGAAATCTATCTCCATGGTTCATGGTTTATTTAAAGCAAGCTTTTACGGAACAATGAGAAGTATAGAGAAATCAAAATCGTTATTTAATTTCGCAGTTTATGTTATAAGACATGACATATTTAACATGTTATAAGATTCTATCTTATATCATGTTACTCAGAAACGTATTAAATTAAATCTGTCTGCTAATTTTAATAATTATTTTTTCGATTTGAATAATAAATAAATGGATATAAAAATATATTTTAGAAAAGAACGATTTGATTTTTCTTATAGCATTTTTGACAGGATAATATCAATTACGGTCTTCAGGTTTAAAAATTATTATTATTTATATTTTCGGGGATTATTGATTCAAGGATTACTGATATTTTCAAGTTATTTTGCAATTATTTTATTATGACAAAAATTGTTTAAACTCATATATTGTATGTTGTACGAATCTTCTACAAATACACGTGTATATCTTTTAATCTACGAGAATATAAGTAGTACAGGTATATTGACATATGTTTTGATATATATTGGCATATATTGGAATCAATTACGACCTTCTGGTATAAAGAGTACGGATATTATTGATGTTTTGAATTTATTACGTCATCTCTTTTATTTTGGCAAATATTTTTGAGACGCATATTGTAATACGGGTAATCTTCTACTAACACATTGGCATATTTTCTGATCTGCGACAATATAATTAGTACGGGGTTGCATATATTCATTCAATTCCTATTTTTTCTTCTGTAAATTTGCTTACAAAAGGGGGCAGGATGTTTTATTCTTCAGATCTGATCGTAAAGATAATTTTGCATAGTGAGAACATATATTCTTAAACTTCTCTTTAGGAGCAATAAATTTAATATTTTAACAGAATTTGCACATGATTGCGAACTTTAAGTTTCTTTAAATTATACACTCCGTACGAATAACGGGTGTGGTGTTAGTGGTTAATAAATTTTAACATTTTAGGAGGATATATCATGTTGCTCGGCATCGCAATTAAATTAAATGTGTTTGTTAATGTTTTTATTATTTTTTTTCGATTTAAATAATAAATAAATGGATATAAAAGTATATCTTATGAATGGACGGTTTGATTTTTCTTTTAATTATATTAATTGCTGACTGCTTACATCAATTTCATTTATTTTGGCAAAGAGTTTTCAAGCTTATATCGTATTTAGCTACTAAACTCATATATTGTGTTTAGCCAATAAATTCATATAGCCGATTGTTGAAACAGAAAAAGAGTAGAGCGGGTATATCTTCTAATACAATTGTAGTGTTTTCATTTAGTATATTGAAACGGGATAAGAATGTTTCATTCAGATCTGCAAATTCAAAGCTACGAATTTGGAGGGATATCGCTAATTTGACAACTTTTCTTAAACTTTACCAAATTGACGGAAATGTCGCCAAATTGATATAAACGACACACAAACAGCTGCCATAAACCTTCGGGTTGGTCGTGTGGCTTGGGTCTTCTACATATCAATGAAATTTTTTTTTGTTTTGTTAGAAGAGAGTACTGAAATGATGTTTGGTTAGCATTTATCTGTCAGACCAACCATCCTACTTAGTAATACATTTAGCGAATTTTTAAAATGTCACCAAATTGATAAAAATGTTTTCAAATCTATAAAAATATCTTGAAATTGATAAAATTGCGCTACATAAATGATATTAATTGTTTTTTGTTAGGGGATAGTATTGTGATGATATTTCGTCAATTTGTCGCAAAGTGGAACTGTCAGTTCTACAGTCTCACTTGGCGATAAATTTGGCGATTTTTTAAAATGTCGCTAATTTGACGAAACTGTCGCCAAATGTTCCATAGAAATATAACTATTTAGACGATATTTTTTCTACCAATTTATTTGAAGCAAATGATATCATGTCGCTTAGCAACGGATTTAAATCCAATGTGTTTATGCGGCAGACGATTTTTATCAAATCCTTTCCGATTTGAATAATGAAGATATGTATATAAAATAAATTTCATTGCCATTTCATTTTGGACTGGATAATATCAATTATACTCTTCAGGTTTAAACATTATTATTATTGATATTTTCCGGAATTATTGATTCAGGGATTATTGATATTTTTAAGTTATTACGCCATTGTTTTATTGCGGCAAAAATTGCTGACACACGCATATTGTACGTTGTACGAGTAATCTTCTAGGAATGCACGGGTATATCTTCTAACCTACGAGAATATAAGTAGTACAGGTATATTGGCATATATTTTGACATATATTGGCATATATATTGGAATCAAGTACAGTCTTCTGGTATGAAGATTTAGGGGATTAATTATATATTCAATTTATTACGTCGTCTGTTGTATTTTACCAAAAAACATTTGTGACTCATATTGCAAAACGGGAAATCTTCTACTAATAATCGGACATTATAAGTAGTACGTGTATATCTTCCCATATAATTTTAGCACTTTAATTTTGACATATATTGGAATAAATGACTGTCTTCAGATTTAAAGATTACGGGTTTATTGGTATTTTCAATTTACACATGTAATCTACTAATACAGGTTATATTTTCTAATATTCGCGTATATAATTAGTACGGGTCCCATACAATTTTAACGCTTTTATTTTGCATATATTGATTCAATTCCATATTTTTTTTTGTATTTGCTTACATAAGGGGTCCAAGATGTTTTATTCTTCAGATATGTCCATGAAGATAATTTTATATAGCGAGAACAGAGATTCTTAAACTTCTTTTTAGGAGCATTATATTAAATATTTTAACAGAATATTTTGATTAAACATGTCATTTAGTATACTATAAGAATTTGGGCATGGTTATGAATTTCAAGTTTCTTTATATTATATACTCCGTACGAAGAACGGGTATGCTGCTAGTCTATATAAATAAAAATGAAAATCTGTCTGTCTGTCTGTCTGTCTGTCTGTCTGTCTGTCTGTTTGTCACACCATCACGGGGGAACGGCTGAACCGAATTTGATGAAATTTTGTGGGTAGCCCAGAAATAGCCCCACTTAAAATTATATCTGTGTTTTGAGTTTCTACGACTAGTGGTTCTCGAGATATTAGTAAAAAACGAAATTTTCGTTTGTCTCATCATCACGGAAAAACGGCTGAACCGAATTTAATGAAATTTGGTGAATGGCCTTGAAATATCCCCCCATAAATTTTGTCCAAGTTTCGAGTTTCTAAGACCTGGGGTTGTCGAGATATTAATGAAAAACGGAACTTTTTCCTAGGAGTTCTACTCCCTAACTCCGTGGTTTATCCAAACGAAAAGCTTGAAAATCGTTTGAAAGTGAATTAAAATTTAATCTCTGAGTTTGATGGGAGATATTTTGCGTTAATTAGTCACTTTCTGAAAACATGAATTGTTTGAAATATGATTTAAAAGGGGAAATCTATCTCCATGGTTCATGGTTTATTTAAAACAAACTTTTACGGAACAATGAGAAGTACAGAGAAATCAAAATCGTTATTTAATTTCGCAGTTTATGTTATAAGACATGACATATTTAACATGTTATAAGATTCTATCTTATATCATGTTACTCAGAAACGTAATTAAATTAAATCTGTCTGTTAATTTTAATAATTATTTTTTCGATTTGAATAATAAATAAATGGATATAAAAATATATTTTAGAAAAGAACGATTTGATTTTTCTTATAGCATTTTTGACTGGATAATATCAATTACGGTCTTCAGGTTTAAAAATTATTATGATTTATATTTTCGGGGATTATTGATTCAAGGATTATTGATATTTTCAAGTTATTATGCAATTATTTTATTATGACAAAAATTGTTTAAACTCATATATTGTATGTTGTACGAATCTTCTACAAATACACGTGTATATCTTTAATCTACGAGAATATAAGTAGTACAGGTATATTGACATATGTTTTGATATATATTGGCATATATTGGAATCAATTACGACCTTCTGGTATAAAGAGTACGGATATTATTGATGTTTTCAATTTATTACGTCATCTCTTTTATTTTGGCAAATATTTTTGAGACGCATATTGTAATACGGGTAATCTTCTTCTAACACATTGGCATATTTTCTGATCTGCGACAATATAATTAGTACGGGATTGCATATATTCATTCAATTCCTATTTTTTCTTCTGTAAATTTGCTTACAAAAGGGGGCAGGATGTTTTATTCTTCAGATCTGATCGTGAAGATAATTTTGCATAGTGAGAACATATATTCTTAAACTTCTCTTTAGGAGCAATAAATTTAATATTTTAACAGAATTTGCACATGATTGCGAACTTTAAGTTTCTTTAAATTATACACTCCGTACGAATAATGGGTGTGCTGTTAGTGGTTGATAAATTTTAACATTTTAGGAGGATATATCATGTTGCTCGGCATCGCAATTAAATTAAATGTGTTTGTTAATGTTTTTATTATTTTTTTTCGATTTAAATAATAAATAAATGGATAAATGGATATAAAAGTATATCTTATGAATGGACGGTTTGATTTTTCTTTTAATTATATTAATTGCTGACCGCGTACATCAATTTCATTTATTTTGGCAAAGAGTTTTCAAGCTTATATCGTATTTAGCTACTAAACTCATATATTGTGTTTAGCCAATAAATTCATATAGCCGATTGTTGAAACAGAAAAAGAGTAGAGCGGGTATATCTTCTAATACAATTGTAGTGTTTTCATTTAGTATATTGAAACGGGATAAGAATGTTTCATTCAGATCTGCAAATTCAAAGCTACGAATTTGGAGGGATATCGCTAATTTAACAACTTTTCTTAAACTTTGCCAAATTGACGGAAATGTCGCCAAATTGATATAAACGACACACAAACAGCTGCCATAAACCTTCGGGTTGGTCGTGTGGCTTGGGTCTTCTACATATCAATGAAATTTTTTTTTGTTTTGTTAGAAGAGAGTACTGAAATGATGTTTGGTTAGCATTTATCTGTCAGACCAACCATCCTACTTAGTAATACATTTAGCGAATTTTTAAAATGTCACCAAATTGATAAAAATGTTTTCAAATCTTTAAAAATATCTTGAAATTGATAAAATTGCGCTACATAAATGATATTAATTGCTTTTTGTTAGGGGATAGTATTGTGATGATATTTCGTCAATTTGTCGCAAAGTGGAACTGTCAGTTCTACAGTCCCACTTGGCGATAAATTTGGCGATTTTTTATAATGTCGCTAATTTGACGAAACTGTCGCCAAATGTTCCATAGAAATATAACTATTTAGACTATATTTTTTCTACCAATTTATTTGAAGCAAATGATATCATGTCGCTTAGCAACGGATTTAAATCCAATGTGTTTATGCGTCAGACGATTTTTATTAAATCCTTTCCGATTTGAATAATGAAGATATGTATATAAAATAAATTTCATTGCCATTTCATTTTGGACTGGATAATATCAATTATACTCTTCAGGTTTAAACATTATTATTATTGATATTTTCCGGAATTATTGATTCAGGGATTATTGATATTTTTAAGTTATTACGCCATTGTTTTATTGCGGCAAAAATTGCTGACACACGCATATTGTACGTTGTACGAGTAATCTTCTAGGAATGCACGGGTATATCTTCTAACCTACGAGAATATAAGTAGTACAGGTATATTGGCATATATTTTCACATATATTGGCATATATATTGGAATCAAGTACAGTCTTCTGGTATGAAGATTAAGGGGATTAATTATATATTCAATTTATTACGTCGTCTGTTGTATTTTACCAAAAAACATTTGTGACCCATATTGCAAAACGGGTAATCTTCTACTAATAATCGGACATTATATGTAGTACGTGTATATCTTCCCATATAATTTTAGCACTTTAATTTTGACATATATTGGAATAAATGACTGTCTTCAGATTTAAAGATTGCGGGTTTATTGGTATTTTCAATTTATACATGTAATCTACTAATACAGGTTATATTTTCTAATATTCGCGTATATAATTAGTACGGGTCCCATACAATTTTAACGCTTTTATTTTGCATATATTGATTCAATTCCATACTTTTTATAAATTTGCTTACAAAAAAGGCGAGGATATTTTATTCTTTAGATCTACCCGTGAAGATAATTTTGAATAACGAGAACAGCCATTCCTTAACTTCTTTTAGGAGCATTATGTTAAATATTTTAACAGAATATTTTGATTAAAAATGCCATTAAGTATACTATAGGAATTTGCACATGATTGTGAATTTTAAGTTTATTTATATTATATACTCCGTACGAAGAACGGGTATGCTGCTAGTCTATATAAATAAAATTGAAAATCTGTCTGTCTGTCTGTCTGTCTGTCTGTTTGTCCCATCATCACAGGAGAACGGCTGAACCGAATTTGATGAAATTTTGTGGGTAGCCTAAAAATAGCCCCACTTAAAATTTAGTCCATGTTTGGAGTTTCCACAACTAGTGGTTCTCGAGATATTAGTGAAAAACGAATATTTCGTTCGTCTCATCATCACGAGAGAACGGCTGAATCGAATTTAATGAAATTTCGTGTGTAGCCTTAAAATAGCCCCCCATACATTTTGCCCAAGTTTCGAGGTTCTAATACCAGGGTTTGTCGAGAAATTAATGAAAAACCGAACTTTATCCTAGGAGATCTACTCGCTAACTCCGTGGTTTATCCAAACGGAAAGGATGATATTCGTTTGTTTAAAACGTCAACGTGAATTAAAAGTTCATTTCTGAGCTTAGTGCTGGAGTTTTGCATTAATTAGTCACTATCTGAAAGCATGAATTGTTTGAAACATGAATTTAAATGAAAAATCTAACTCCATGGTCAAGCATTTACTAAACAATGGAAAGTATAAAGAAATCAAAATGGTTATTATTTTTGCATTTTATGGGGAAGAGATCAAAATGGTTATTTAATTTCGCAGTTTATGAGGAAGATTCTTTATAATATTATGTTGCTCAGCAACGCAATTAAATTAAATGTGTTTCTTAATATTTGTTATTATTTTTTCTATTTGAATAATAAATAAATAGATGTAAAAATATATTTTGTAAATGAACGGTTTGATATTTCTTTTAATTATATTAATTACGGACTGCGTACATCACTTTCATTTATTTTGACAAAGAGTTTTTAAGCTTTTATATTGTGTTTACCTAATAAACTCATATTGTGTTTACCAATAAATTCATTTATCCGATTGTTGAAACAGAAAAAGAGTAGAAAGAGTATATCTTCTAATACAATTTTAGTGTTTGCATTTAGTATATACAAACGGGATCAGGATGTTTCATTCTTCAGATCTGCAATTTCAGAGCTACGAATTTGGCGGAATATCGCTAACTTGGCAACTTTTCTTAAACTTTGCCAAATTGACGGAAATGTCGCCAATTGCTAAAAACGACACAAATCAATGAAATTAAATTCGTTGTTTTAGAAGATAGTACTGAAATGATGTTTCGGTAGCATTTATGGGTCAGTCTATCCATCCTACTTAGTAACACATTTATCGAATTTTTAAAATATCAACAAATTGATAAAACTGTTTGTAAATCTATAAAAATGTCATGAAGTTGATAAAATTGCGCTTAATACATTAAATAAATGGTGTTTTGTTAGGGGATAATATTATGATGATGTTTCGTCAATTTGTCGTAAAATGGGACTATCAGTTTTATAGTCCCACTTGGCGATAAATTTGGCAATTTTTTAAGCTATCGGTAAATTGAAGAAAATATCGCCAAACCTTTCATGAAGATAGCATTATTCAGACGATATGATTTCCATCAATTTATTTGAAGCACCTGATATCATGTCGTTTAGCAATGGATGTAAATCCAATGTGTTATGTGGCATACGATTTTAATTAAATCTTTTCCGATTTGAATAATAAAGATATGTATATAAAATAAATTTCATTGGTATTGCATTTTTGACTGGATAATATCGATTACACATTATTAGTATTGATATTTTCGGGGATTATTGATTCAGGGAATATTGACATTTTCAAATTATTATACCATTGTTTTATTATGACAAAAATTGTTGAAACTCACATATTGTACGTTGTGCGAGTAATCGTCTATAAATGCACGTGTTATCTTCTAATCTACGAGAATATAAGTAGTACAGGTATATAGGCATATATTTTGATATATATTGGCATATATTGGAATCAATTACGACCTTCTGGTATGAAGATTACGGGGATAATTGATATTTTTAATTTATAATGTCATCTGTCTTATTTCGGCAAAGCATTTTTTTACTCATATTGTAATAAGGGTAATCTTAAACTAACATACAGGCATATTTTCTAATCTGCGACAATATAAGTAGTATTGGGATATATATATATATATATATATATATATATAAATATAAATAAAAATTGAAAGATTTTAATCGAAAATTACGCATAAACTACTGTATGTACAAAAAACCCATCACTAGCATATCTGTTACAAATGAGTAACTATAGACCAAGACTAAGGATAAAGATAGAAGGTAACATATCACTACAAGGGTAAAGGGGGATGAGAAGAATATTAGGATACAAAATTTACAAGTAAAAGTATATAAATATAAATATAAATAAAAATAAAAATAAAACACGGCAAAAATGAGAAAAGGCAATAATGATTAGCTCAAGATAAAAGATTAAGGCATAGAGAACAATCAATTGAAACTACACAAAAATGGCGGTTAGTTCGAAATTGCATTCTCATCAGGACAAATATCTCATCAGGATAAATATATATATATATATATATATATATATATATATATATATATTCCCATATAATTTTAGTGCTTTCATTATGGCATATAGTGGAATCAATTACGGGTTTATTGATATTTTCAATTTTTTACATGTAATCTACTAATACAGGTTATATCTTCTAATATTCGAGTATATAAATACTATGGGTCCCATACAATTTTATCACTGTTATTTTGAATATATTGATTCAATTTCATAGTATATTTGCTTTCGAAAGGGGCCAGGAAGTTTTATTCTTCAGATCTGCCCGTGACGATAATTTTGCATGATGAGAACAGATATTCATAAAACTCTCTTTAGGAGCAAAAAATTTAGTATTTTAACATAATTTGCATATGATTCTGAATTATAAGTTTCTTTATATTTTATACTCCGTACGAAGAACGGGTATGCTGCTAGTCTATATAAATAAAATTGAAAATATGTCTGTCTGTCTGTCTGTCCGTCTGTCTGTCTGTCTGTCTGTTTGTCTGTTTATCCCATCATCACGGGAGACCGGCTGAACCGAATTTAATGAAATTTGGTGGGTAGCCTAGAAATAGCCCCACTTAAAATTTAGTCCGTGCTTTGAGTTTCTACGACCTGTGGTTCTCGAGATATTAGTAAAAAACGAAATTTTCGTTTGTCTCATCATCACGGAAAAACGGCTGATCCGAATTTAATGAAATTTTGTGGATAGCCTTAAAATAGTCCCCCATAAATTTAGTCCAAGTTTCGAGTTTTTAAGACCAGGGGTTGTCGAGATATTAATGAAAAACGGAACTTTTTCCTATGAGTTATACTCTCCAACTCCGTGGTTTATTCAAACGGAAAGGATGAAAATCGTTTGTTTAAAACGGCAAAATGAAATAAAACTTTATTTCAGAGTTTGGTGCAGGATTTTTGCATTAATTAGTCACTATGGGAAAACACGAATTGTTTGAAACATGAATTTAAATGGAAAAATCTACCTCCGTGGTTATATTTCACAAGCTTTTACTCAACGATTAAAAGTATAAAGAAATTAAAATGGCTATTTAATTTCGCATTTTATGAGGAAGATTCTATCTTATATCATGTTGCTCGGCAACGGAATGAAATTAAATGTGTTGTTAATATTTATTATTATTTTTTTCAATTTGAATAATAAATAAATGGATGTAAAAATATATTTTTAAATAAAAGATTTGGTTGTTCTTTTAATTATATAAATTGCGAACTGCGTAAATCATTATCATTTATTTTAGCAAAGAGGTTTCCAGATCATATATTGTGTTTAGCTAATAAACTCATATATTGTGTTTACCCAATAAATACATTTAGCCGATTGTTGAAGCAGAAAAAGAGTAGAACGGCTGTATCTTATAATACAATTTTAGTTTTTCATTTAGTGTATACAAACGGGATCAGAATATTTTATTCTTCAGATCTGCAAATTTAGAGCTACGAGTTTAGCGGAATATCTCTAAATAACTTGGTAACTTTTCTTAAACTTTACCAAATTAGCGGAAATGTCTCCAAATTGATAAAAATGACGCAAATCAATGATTTGTTTTTTTAGAATAAAGTACTGAAATGATGTTTCGGTAGCATTTGTCGGACAGTCCATCCATCCTATACTTAGTAACACATTTAACGAATTTTTTTAATATCACCAAATTGATAAAAATATTTGTGAGTCCATAAAAATTTCATAGAAATGATAAAATCGTGCTTAATAAATGAAAATAATTATGTTTTGTTAGGGGATAGTATTGTGATGATGTTTCGTCAATTTGTCGCAAAATGGAACTATCTGTTCTACAGTCCCACTTGGCGATAAATTTGGGGATTTTTTAAGTTATCGCTAAATTGACTAAAATGTCGCTAAATCTTCCATGGAGGTCGCATTATTCAGATGATATGATTTCCATCAATTTATTTGAAGCAAATGATATCATATCGCTTAGCAACGGATCCAATGTGTTATGCAGCAGACGATTTTTATTAAAGATTTTCCGATTTGAATAATGAAGATATGAATATCAGATAAATATCATTGCCATTGCATTTTTGACTGGATAATATCAATTACGGTCTTCAGGTTTAAACATTATTATTATTGATATTTTCGGGGATTATTGATTCAGAGATTATCGATATTTTCAAGTTAATATGCTATTGTTTTATTGCTGCAAAAATTGTTGAAACTCATATATTATAAGTCGATGCTGGGGTATATCTTCTAATCTACGAGATTATAAGTAGTACAGGTATATTGGCATATATTTTGATATATATTGGCATATATTGGAATCAATTACGACCTTCTGGTAAAAGATTACGGGGATTATTGATATTTTCAATTTATTACGTCATCTCCTTTATTTTGGAAAATATTTTTGAGACTCATATTGTAATACGGGTAATCTTCTACTAACTAACACACTGGCATATTTTCTAATCTACGACAATATAAGTAGTACGGGGTTGCATGTAATGATACATTTCCTTTTTTTTTGTAAATTTGCTTACAAAAGGGTCCAGAATGTTTTATTCTTCAGATCTGCTCGTGAAGATTATTTTGCATAGTGAGAACAGATATTCTTAAATTTCTCTTTATGAGCAATAAATTTAATATTCTACCAGAATTTGCATATGATTGCGAATTATAAGTCTCTTTATATTATATACTCCGTGCAAAGAACGGGTATGCTGCTAGTCTATATAAATAAAAATGAAAATCTGTCTGTCTGTTTGTCCCAACATCACGGGAGAACGGCTGAACCGAATTTGATGAAATTTTTTGGGTAGCCTAGAAATAGCCCCACTTAAAATTTAGTCTGTGATTTGAGTTTTTACGACCAGTAATTCTCGAGATATTAGTAAAAAACAAAATTTTCGTTTGTCTCATCATCACGGGTAAACGGCTGAAGCGAATTTAATGAAATTTTGTGGATAACCTTGAAATAGCCCTCCATAAATTTTATCCAAGTTTCGAGTTTCTAAAGCTAGGGGGTTGTCGAGATATTAATGAAAAACGGAACTTTTTCTTAGGAGAACCATCTTCGTGGTTTATCCAAACTGAATGGATGAAAATCGTTTGTTTAAAACGCCAAAATGAAATAAAACTTTATTTCCGAGTTTGGTGCAGGATTTTTGCATTAATTAGTCACTTTAGGAAAGCATGAATTGCTTGAAACATGAATTTAAATGGAAAAATCTACTTCCATGGTTCGTTCATCTTTCACAAATTTTTACTCAACGATGAAAAGTATAAAGAAATCAAAATGGCAATTTAATTTCACATTTTATGAGGAAGATTCTATTTTATATCATGTTGTTCGGCAATGGAATGAAAATAAATATGTTGGTAATATTTATTATTATTTTTTCTATTTGAATAATAAATAAATGGATGTAAAAATATATTTTATAAATGAACGGTTTGATTGTTCTTTTAATTATATAAATTGCGGGCATCACTTTCATTTATTTTAGCAAAGCGGTTTCAACCTCATATATTGTGTTTAGCTAATAAACTCATATATTGTGTTTACCCAATAAATTCATTTGGCCGATTGTTGAAGCATTAAAAGAGTAGAACGGGTGTATGTATCTTCTAATACAATTTTAGTATTTTCATTTAGTATATACAAACGGGATCAGAATATTTTATTCTTCAGATCTGCAAATTCAGAGCTACGAATTTAGCGGAATATCTCTAAATAACTTGGCAACTTTTCTTAAACTTTACCAAATTAGCGGAAATGTCTCCAAAATGTTAAAAATGGCCCAAATCAATGAAATTAAATTTGTTTTTATAGAATAGAGTACTGAAATGATGTTTCTGTAGCATATGTCGGTCAGTCCATCCATCCTACTTAGTAACACATTTAACGAATTTTTTTAATATCACCAAATTGATAAAAATATTTGTAAATTCATAAAAATATCATGGAATTGATAAAATCGTGCTTAATGAATGAAATTAATTGTGTTTTGTTAGGGAATAGTATTGTGATGATGTTTCGTCAGTTTGTCGCAAAATGGGACTATGAGTTCTACAGTCCCACTGGGCGATACATTTGGCGATTTTATAAGTTATCGCTAAATTGACGAAAATGTCGTCAAACCTTCCATGGAGATCGCATTATTCAGACGATATGATTTCCATCAATTTATTTGAAGTAAATGATATCATGTCGCTTACCGACGGATTCAATGTGTTATGCGACATACGATTTTTATTAAATCTTTTCAGATTTGAATAATAAATATATGTGTATAAAATAAATTTCATTCACATTGCATTTTTGACTGGATAATGTCAATTACGGTCAACAGGTTTAAACATCATTATTATTGTTATTTTCAGGGACTGTTGATTCAGGGAATATAGATATTTTCAAATTATTATGTCATTGTTTTATTATGACGAAAATTGTTGAAACTCATATATAGTAGTACGTTGTACGAGTAATCTTCTAGAAATGCACGGGTGAATCTTACGGGTAATCTACGAGAATATAAGTCGTACAGGTATATTGGCATATATTTTGATATATATTGGCATATATTGGAATCGATTACGACCTTCTGGTATTAAGATTACGGGGATTTTTGATAGTTTCAATATATTACGTCATCTCTTTTATTTTGGCAAATATTTTTGAAACTCATATTGCAATACGGGTAAGCTTCTACTAACACACTGACATATTTTCTAATTTGCGACAACATAAGTAGTACGGTGTTGCATATATTGATTCAATTCCTTTTTTTCGTAAATTTGTTTACAAAAGGGGCCAGGATGTTTTATTCTTCAGATCTGCCCGTGAAGATAATTTTGCATAGTGAGAACAGATATTCTTAAACTTCTCTTTATGAGCAATAAATTTAATATTTTAACAGAATTTGCACATGATTGCGAATTATAAGTTTTTTTTTTCTATTATATACTCCGTACGAAGAACGGGTATGCTGCTAGTAAAACATAAAATTCAAAAATCTTCTATAGTAACTAAAAAATATAGTAAAATAAATCAATATTAGACAGGTTTGGGCAGACTTGAACTAGAAAACTTAAAAATAAAAGTGCATGAAACAATCCAACGAGATAAAAAAAATATCCTCAAATAATAGATATAATTTATTTTATTTTCGCGGCCCGTATAAATATTTAAATTTGATTGAGTAATTGTGGACAGCATAAAACTTTGTAAAAGGACCGCTGCGGCCGACCGCTGCTTCTGGACTAACCATAGGTGTTTTTTAAATTTCCTTAAAATTCAAAAATCATAATTTGTTAAAATATATAAGCAAAAATGTATATCCAACCTAAAGCTATTGGGGGAAAAACATAACAAAAATATTTCATTTAGTTTCTGAGAAAAGACGGTAAACATTTCTATGGATGGAGATAGACGTTTGTGTCCCCCATAACCTAGCATCTCAACATAAATAAAACATATTTCATCCTCCACATCAGTAAATATACTTTACATAGTAAGAAATAAGTGCTGACATGAGTAACTCTTCAAATCATGGTTGCATTGCACGATTTCCTCTTTTTTGCAAGACGGCTCTTTCTCCCATTCAGCTTCTGTTCAAGAGGTGGATTTGGTTTTCTAAGATTTTGCATCACGCAGCAATTCCAGGAAACATATTACTTTCCAGAATTTCCTCTTAAAATATCTGCAGTTGGAGACCTCTCTAAATTTTTCAATGCATTTTTATTTTGATTGTTATGTTGAGACCGTTTGTATCATAATTAGTGTCAGATTACTAAAATATCTGGTATGAGCATCACATGATTTTTCCTGTATAACACAATGAATTTACTTCTTTCACAGCGAGAACAACGATGTTACCAGATGCACGGAGCAATTATTTTGGCATTGAATTAACACAACGTAAATTCAAATTGGACACATTTGGTAACTTATTAATACAATCAAATGACTTATTCCTGCTTACTTGCAAAATACGTATTATAATGTAACAACATTTATGACTATTTACTATTATGAAATTATTATTTTGAAAAAAATGGTTTATTTACAACATGTAATTTTAGCTATCCTGAAGCAACAATTGACAGCCCTCATTTTGGTGTTCCAGACATATTCTATTATTCAATTCCTCTGAGCCTCTGATTTCTTATTGTAAACGTTTTGCATTCGATTTCTATTTATTCTATTTAACCTTTCTTAATTACGGCAGTTTATTGTCACCACTTACTCCCTGGTTATGGCTTCAGTGGAAATCCTTCTTACACCAAGCCACCCATACATTCCACTCATCCACTTCATTCTTTTTGGACACAAATAAATTCCTTTCATCCTCTTAAGACACTCATATGAGTCAAGTGGTCTGGGTTTTCGACATAGTTCATGGTAATTATTTTATTAACACTTTACAACATAGTTGAAAGTGTTTATGACTTTGTTCATTCTGTCTGTCTGTCTGTCTGTCCGTTAGCACGATAACTGCCGTAAAAATGGCTTTATGAAAATGAAATTTTAGTATGTTTTTCAGACGGTCCGTAGGACCTATGGGAATATAAATGAGTAATATCACCCAATTTGAACCCGGATTGGAAAAATGAAATACATTGAATCCTATAGGACCTAATATTTAGAACATTTTTTAAGCGAATTTAAAATTCACAAATTGCTTCAAAAATTTTAGGAAATATTAAAATTATCCCATAAAATATATAAAAAAAAATTCAGTAAAATATGTTAGGTAGTTTTTTAAATAAAATTATTTAATATGGGGAGAAAAATAAATTCAATTAAATTCTGACTCTCGTTATATCCTCCAGAAAGGAAAAAAAGATATATTATGTAATAAATATCTTTCCAAGAGCTTAATTATTTTATATATGAGAAAGATTTCACATTTTAAAATAAATATGGTAGATAACAATTTTTCAAATTTTTAAATAAAATAAAGTATTATAGTATTGTGATGATAAATTAAACGATTGGAAATATGATTATGAATGAAATGCTGCTTTTATATAGAGGCGATTTATATTTCGATGACGTCATTTGAATAAAGTTCATTTGTTTTCGATGAAGCTTTCAAATATAATAAATTATTGTAGTGTTATGATAATTTTAAAAATATTACCGAGGAATGTATCACATTTTAGAGATATTTAAACCAGGCAATTTATATTCCAATGCCGTTATTTGAATGAAGTTTATTTTCTTCGATTAAGTTTTCAAATATAATAAACTAATATAGTGTTGTTATAATTTTAAAAATATTACCGAGGAATGTATCGCATTTGAGAGATGTTTGTATAAAATTGCATTGAAGTTGGAAAGTGTTTCATAATTAATGCTTTATGCATGCATGATTGATCTTTCCTGTTTCTTTATTTTTCAATCCTATTTTTTTAATTATGCTTCTCGATTGCGCATATGGCGTTAATAGTAGCTAAATATCACCGCATTTAGATATAAGTAGCATTTCGGATTAATTCTTAACAGATGCTCAGTCTTGGTAAATATCCTATTCTGAATAAAATGACAGTTTCAGCCTAGCGATATTCCCTTTTTGGCGCTATAGCCACGTTCTAATTGCTTTAAAATAACTCATTATTTATTGTGATTCTTCATTGATTATTTGCTATTAATAAGTAATTAATTTCTTAATATGTAACCACGTTCTTGCCTGCTGTATATATATATATATATATATATATATATATATATATATATATATATAAATATATATATATATACATATATATATATATATATATATATACACATATATATATATATATATATATATACATATATATATAATATATATATATATATCATATATATATATATATATAACATATATATATATATATATATATAATAGTAGCGTTTTGGAATAATTTAAAAATTGCCAAAATTGGCAATTTAAACCAGAAAAGCAATAAAATAGTAAACGCAAAACAGCACTGACAAATTTATGCTCTATATAATCCAATTAGAAAAAATAACAGTAGCATGCTAAAGCATGCTTCATCCGGCATGCTTCAACTAAACCGGGGGTGCCTCAAACGGGCATGCTTAAACTAAATCATGCTTCAACCGGGGAGTGGAGATCACAACCCCTCCACAGCCACTTTTTGGTACTGTTCTTTTATTCTATTTGTATTATATATATATATATATATATATATATATATATATATATATATATATATATATATATATGTATATATATATATGAATTTCACTTCAGAAAATTATAAAAATTGCAATTTATTATTTAATTTAACAGCTTTAGAAGTTTTTTCTTTTGAGTTTAAAAAAAATATTTTATTGATAGTTTTGAATTTTTTGTACTTTGCAAAAAACATAAGCGGTATAAAAGGCATAAACATAAAAAGTTCTAATTTAAAGTATGTTTTTAGTACATTTCCATTAAGGCATGCTATGATACACATAAAATATTCATTTGTACTAGAATTATGCATGTCTTCCTTTATCTATTGTCTGCTCCTTCCGTTCGCTTGCTTAAACACACTAAAACTACCCTGCAGAGTCTAGATAGGAAATCGTAATTTGATAAGTGTACTCCAACACATAACAGTTACCATATATCTCTTCAACCCCATCATTTCAGAATGGTTATTGCAGGGTATCTTACGATGAATGGAACATCAAAGTATAATATTGTACTTGTAATATGCCAAACACTAACAGTCTGTACTATATGTGTATTAATATTTTAGGCAACATTTTTATCATTAATGGAAATGATTTTATTGTAATTATGGATAAATATGCATTGAAATAGTCATTTTCGTATACAATCATATAAATTACTATCAGTATATCCGTTCTTCGTACGGAATATGCAATACACGTAATACACCATCCTGTTTAAATTTCTGAAGTATTCTAAATGACATTGTTATTCAAAACATTCTATTAAAATATTGAAGTTATGCTCCTAAAAAGAAATTTAGGAATATCTCTTCACGCTACAAAATTATATTCACAAGCAGATCTGGAAAATAAATCATCCTGGTTCCAAATGGGACTTGTTAAGGGAGCTAGACGCCCTTAAAAAGTCAGTATTGCCGTATATTAAATTACAAACTATGCAATAAAAAGGCCATTATTATTTTTAAAACAATTATTTCAATCAAATCAATTAATTACAATTTCAAAAAATTAACAGCTGAAGAATTCAAATTCTTTGCATTTTATAATGCAATTATATGTACTTATATAGGCGATTAGCTACCTTAAAAATTTTGGAAGTTCTTAGAATATTCTGGAACATGTAAAGAAACAAAACATCAGTAACACGGGGCATTTGAACTACGGCATGCAAGGCGAAAACATTATCGATCGCGCTACACTCCCATCCCGAAAAGCGCTGTAAAAATTATTATACGACAGTACTGAAAATTTAAGTGCTCGCAGTTCCTGGCCCATTTGAAGAAGTTGCTGGTATATTCGAAATACCAATAATACAAATAAGCATGAATCCATCCTTAAGTTTAAAAACATAGGTTCATATAAGACTTATGATTAGCACATCTTAGAAAATTGTATTCGATGGGGGATCAAATGACTTTAGCGATTTGCGCCTCGGTTAGATGAGGGGTGAAAATGATTAGTTTGCGTCTAAGAGTTCGAATTCTCAAAGACAATTTTGTAAGAGAGTTAGGGTTAATTTTTAATTAGATTAGCTTTGCTAAAAACACATGAAATAGGTTTGGAAAAGTTTCGAACGCTGGCGTGCTGTGGGAATTCTTTAGGCAGTGTAGTCTATTAAGGAAATCATCTCCTTTCTATGGATTATTCTATAATTTCCCATTTATAAAAAAAAATCCAAACAAGTGGTACAGTTGATTACACATTCTTTCTAGGTCGTTCAAGTTCTAGATACTCGGATGCCTAGTGCATTGCTTGATTGGCCAAACGAATTGCCGTTCGATCGATTATTTACCACAATAATGAAAATTCGATTTTCGCTAGTACTGGGAGATGAAAGCTGCATGGTCAGGCTACATGATCCAGGAACCACGAATTTGTTTCTCTTGGAGCACAAAGGTCAGAGAACCACAATTAAACTGGTGTCATCAGCATTCGACTTGGTCAGAAGCGCAATGGTCCAATGTACTCTTTAGTAATGAGTCAATATTTACCCTATATTCTGACAATAAAGGCGTAAAGGTCTGGATAAAACGAAGAACACACAACCATCCCAATAGCATCATTGAGCAACACGCTTTCCATCGTCGTAATTCTATGGTATAGGCAGTAATTTTATGGTATAGGTGGCATTGTTTTTGGGATAGTGCACCGGCTTTACTGTAGTAACGGAAAGGTATCGAGATAATGTATTTGAATGCTTCTTGAGATTATACGCTGCAGCAATAAGTACTTATTGTCTTTTGATGCACATTAACACTCGTCCATACAGAGCATAGTTGGTGTACGAGTACCTTGAAAGCGTAGGTATTACTAGTAAGCAGTGGTCAGCGTATTACCCGAAACTTCGAAAAATAATTGCGATGCCTTTGGAAGTGATGCTTTTGCCTATCTACCTCCTCTAGCTACTTTTCAAGAGCTGAAAACTTTTTTCGTGGATCACCTGAGTGAAGGGGTGAAACGTTGATGTGTAGCTTGTGTAGTTTGTTGAGTAAGCACTTACAGGGTTAAACAAGAAAGATCAATCATGCTTAAAGCATTGATTATGAAACACTTTCCAACTTCAATGCAATTTTATTTAAACATGTCTAAAATGAAATACATTCCTCTGTAATACTTTGAAACTTATCACAATACTGCATTCATTTATTATATTTGAAAACTTAAACCTTCATCGAAAAAAATGAACTTCATTCAAATGACGGCATTGAAATATAAATTGTCTGGTTTAAACATCTATAAAATGTTATACATTCCTCGGTAATAGTTTTAGAATTATCATAATACTACGATAATTTATTATATTTGAAAACTTCATCGAAAACAACTGAAATTAATTCAAATGACGTCATAGAAAAATAACACGCCTGGATCTCTCTATAAAAACAGGATTTCATTCATCACAATACTATAATAATTTATTTTATTTAAACATTTTGTTTAAGACCATGGATTTACAAAAAATTAAACTCCATGCTTGAAACTTCATCGAAAAAAATCGTCCTTCTCTTTATGAAATCAATTAATATTTCATTCATATCAGCCATGCAGACTCCATGGACTAAATTATTTTGTGTTAAAAAAATACAGGAATTCTAATACAACTCATTCTATATATTTTGCTGTTTACATTTTACATAGGTGAAAAATAGGCTTAGTTGTTGAAATAATCAAATTTAGATGAGCATTTAAACTCAAATATATTGTCATTGCGTTGTTTCAGTATGTAGATGCACAGAATTTAAGCAAAAATAAAGTAGTTTTAGGAGGGATACAACACTCAATATGAATTAAAAAGAAAAAAAATCACGATTTGGAAACAAGATGGATGCCATATATCATTTTGAAGTGGGTCATGTGATCGTTTCATATCATGGTCACGTGATCGTTTCATATAAGAAGTGTAATTATTATTTTAATGTTTATTTAAAAAACTACAGAATATATTTCACTGAATTTTTTTTCATATATTTTATGGAACTATTTGAATACTACCTAAACTTTTCGAAGCAATTTGTGAATTTTAAATCAGCTTAAAAAATGTTTGAAAAATTAGGTCCCATAGGGCTCAATGTATTTCATTTTTTCGACCCGGGTTCAATCCAAAACTAATTGGGTGATATTATTCATTTATATTCCCATAGGTTCTACAGACCGTCTGAACAACATACTAAAATTTCATTTTGATTAAGTCATTTTTACGGCAGTTATCGTGCTAACGGACAGACAGACAGACAGACAGAATGAACAAAGTCATAAACACTTTTCAACTTTGTTGTAAAGTGTTAATAAAAAGACAAAACACATATCTTTAATTTTGTTATTATACTCGTGAAGTATATTACTTAATTGACTATCTTCTTAGGAAATTTGGTGTCAATCAAGTGAAATTTGGAGCAATCTGTCGGATTTACTGCCACGTGCATAACATTTGGAAGGTAATCAATAAAGCATACTAATTAGGAATAGAAATTTATATTGTAACTACATTGGTAGCCATTTCAATATTATTTACTCTTGCAGAATCCACTTCGATAATAAGAGCTTGCAATTTCGTCCCAGTAGTTTAGTGGTAGAGCGTCGGCTGGCCAGTTCGGAGATTCAGGGTTCAATTCCCGGTTGGGGCAGCTAGGCTCTTTACAATAGTTCCAGAAAAAATTAACCCTATAGGTCAGTGCAAAGATGTCGGAGGTCTGAAAGTAACCCTAGTACGACTGGTACTGATTCAGTGGACTCTGGAATATTGAGCGAGAATTTCAAATTGAGAGGATAACGACCACGCAGGATACTAATATGGGTAAAAGTAGTAGTAGCAGGAGGCTAAACTAAGATAAAATTAGCAGGAGGTGGTCATTAAAATTGCCAGTTTCCTGCCAATATAATATTAGAGAGTAGAGAATGCAAAGTCCACTTCGACAATAAGATCTTAAATTCGTCCCAGTAGCTCAATGGTGGAACGTCGGCTGGCCAGTTCGGAAATCCTGGGTTTGATTCACAGTTCGGCCAGCAAGGTACTTTACGCTGTTTAAATGACATATTCCTTTTCAGTCACTTACCAGTTTTTAATAGTTTTTAAAAACACAAACCTTGACATTTTTGCATTTCTAATAATTAGTTTTGAATAAAATATGATATTTTCAGACTTACTGCATATGTCTGAAATCTATGTCATTTAAATCAATTAAATTATTTTTCAGGATAACTTCTAAAATATATCTCAGATACCATTACGCTTATTCCCATCTGTTACGAAATCTCAGAAATATCCACATCGTAAGACCACACTTCTACATTCCCATTCCCTGGACAGAAAATACTTGAAGAAAGAACCGATATATCTTTGGGATGGCCAAACAATGTCCATTTTCTCTGCTTTTTCCTTGACAAACAACCAAAATATTCAAATGTAGTGGGACTTTTATAAATGTTTATATTTTTGTTTTAGAAGGAGGCGATGTATGCTAAAAAACCCATTGAATGTAGATGTCTAAATAATGTCATCAAAGTAGCAGAATTTATTAAATGCTAAGGATATTGAATAAATTTACAATTTTAGTTTTAGAAATGCTATTTTACTATGCACTTTGCAAAGCTATGCTTGTAATAAGGAATGTTTCAAGAAAACTGGACAGTTGAAATTTTCTTTAACCTCTGATTAGACATATTTCTAAGTGCAAAATACTTTAAATAAGGTTAGGAAATAATTATTTAAATAATCTGCATTCTTTTTGTAAAATTAAAATAAGTTACACATACCTCTAACGAAAAATGTCCAATTGCAGAAATCTTACCGATGCTTAGTATAACTGACAAAAATTTGGCTGTAATACGATCAAATTTGACGTAGCAATCACTGATTGAAATTTTCATTAGGAAATAAGAGGATATCCACACATCAATTTTAGTTGCAAATACCTACTAAAACATTTATTACACCCTAAACATATAGCATACAACATAACACAAATATAGAACTGACAGATCAGAGGTCAAAAATACGAAATGGATGCATTTCATCTTTTTGATTATGGATTTCTTAGTTTTCTTCCATTGACAACGGGGATTGAGTGCATCATCGAAAGCTGCATTATGATTGTATTTGTGTTTGAATACGTTGTACATGTTTTCTTTATCTCTCTATGATATTAGATGGTTTCACGGTCTCTTCCTATAGTGGTGCGATGGTATTAGAGTGCAAACTGAATATGAATTCATCAGTTAGGAGCATATTGTCCCACTGATTAAAAGTTCAGTTTCGAGGTTTTTGACTCTACTGTAAATGCGCATATTTGTGCACAAGAAGAGAGGAAAACAAACTGTAGGGCGTCTGTCATACAGATAGTTTCCCTGATCCTCCTGTAAATAGCTTTTCTGGGTAAAGTTGTGGCGGCTGGAGCTCTCCAGAGATTTCGCCAATAGACGCCGTCTTGTTGGGGAAACGGCTACTGCTTTATGACAAGACCTCCGGTCTGCGTCGATCAGACATCGTCCTATGACACCATATAGTTAATGCCAGATTACGGTCCTACCGGGAGGTAAATCATTAAGCATTATCTCAATAGATCTTACAAGTATAGATACGTCAAGAGGAGATTTTTCTGCTATCCAACTTAGTAGAACTTATCATGTGATCAAAGACTCCCTGACTCAGAAGGTGGGTAGAAGTACTGGATGTTGGACAATGCTGTAGGGAGTGGAACCTACCCTCCGCTAGCCGGAGATTCTCGGAAGCAGGTGCTGTGTGACGAGCTATCTACGTTAGATAGCATTATCTCAATACCGTACCAAAAGTCGCCAAATAGCGGGTCTAATATATCAGGTCTGTGCCATGATAATGATCTTGTACTGGTTGTCATTTACGTCTCCAATGTTTTGTGACCTTCTTGGCTGGCTCGAAATCAACTCCACGAGTCCTACATCAGACGCATTGCAGGCTTAAGAGGAGGCAGCAAGTCAGTCAAACATATCGGTTGTTACATTGGTCGAAAAGGTGTAACTTGCTGAGAAATATCAACTCCAGGATGGTATAAATATATATCAAAGTAGAAATAGACGCTCGAGGGAAAACACGTGATTTCAATGATTTTGCAATAGGGGAATTTATCCAGAAAATCATAGTCAGCTTGTCGAAATTTGCAAGGAATATAAAATTCTCTACGCACCATATAATGTCACTATATACCATGCAGTGTCACTACACACCATACAGTGTGACTACGTACCATTGTGAATGGCGTTATATATTGTTTAGTGATTTATATCACTTCTAACATAGAGCGGATAACCACTTTATATATGTATTGAGTAGGTGAGATTCACGATCATATTTTGGAACAACTGTCAGTCGGTGCATGAGCATCAGATCTGGTGAAGCACTCCGCAGAGATATCTATTTTGATAGCAAGTTTCTTCCAGTATTCCTTCGTGTACTTTGACAGCTGAAAAGTACATTCAAGACATCCTATAAACAGATGTGTCGCCTATGCTGCCTCTCCTCTTATAAGAACTTATTTTTCTACATGAAAACATCACAATATACGTAGAACAAACTTATAGCAAGTGCCCTTGAAGTATTAATAACTTCCTAAAACCCCCAAGAGTTTTAAAAGTTTCGGCAGTCGCATGTATGAAATTTTCTGTTAGCAGCAGTTGCAATTTGCAAAACATGTACCTATTCTATCATAGCAATTACAGAATAATTGTCAGTATCTGATACAACGCAGCATTAAACTTATGGGACTTCATACTCGTATATTGGCTTCTATAATTTTCCTTATTTTACCATACACATTGCGAGGGAAAACATTCATAACAATAAGATACTTCCTTCTGGGTGCTTCGTTTTCTTGCTGCTCACAAAGTATACTTACATTTTTAAGGAAGGTCAGAGCCCCCAAATTATTTTTGCATAAAATGTTTGGTGGACATTTTTTAAGAGGAAGTGAAAAAATCTTCCTATGTTGAAATCTATAAGGAACTCTCCTACATCCTCTGGAATTTAATGCTGAATTTATATCAATCTTCATCTAAACATTACCTACAGCCAATACTGAGAAAAATATATTTCATGAAAAAAAATGAACAAGAAGTAAAAAAAAAGAATCGGAAGAGGATATCCTAATTGACACCGCCCCTCCTTATTCTCCTCCGGGATTTAATACTGAATCCATATCAGTCATCAACGAAGCCAAATCTATAACAAAGAAATATGTGTTTCAAAGCAAATTTAAATTTTTTAATCGACAATGGCATCTTCAGAAACGTAAATGGACAATCTTGGTCAGTCCCTATGACACCCCCTTCCCCCTCCGGCCGTCCATACAGTTACCTTACACCTTTCTGGTAGGTCGGACGGTCTGGGTCTCAACAACCCCCTTCCCCCTGAAATTTGACAGTAGATCCATATCAGAAATTATCTAAGTTCTTCCTGATAAAAAAGCTGTATCAAGAAGGAAACGTCTTGAAATAGAAAAAGAACCGTAATTAGAAACTCTAAGCACCCCCCTAATTATTTTTGGAATTTACTAATCAGTCATCATGTGAGCTCTATCAGATACTGAAAAATCGATGTTTCGGGAATTTTTTTCGAAAAAACTATAGCAGGGTAAAGTTTTTGCTATCATTATACTTTGAAAACTTATTTTATGTACGCAAAGCTATTGCAATCTTAATAAACAAACGAAACGCATTAACGAAACAATTTTATTCAAATTTAAAGCAATTTTATTACTAATGGTCATGGCAATTAATTGTTCAATAAGTCTCTCATTTTTAGCGGTGGGGTCGTAAACCATTTTGGCCGTCGTGTGACGTTTCCCCGACGCTCCAAAGGGAGTGGACCGCACTACGCCCATAATAGACAGCACAATACCACTGCCCGCAGATCGGACTCGAACTCACATCCCGGCAGACGATAAGGCACAAGAAAAATGCCTGCCTTAGACCTCTCATACACTGGCCTGACCAAGTTGTTTAAGTTATAACAACTAAAATACAAAAGTCCAGTAACACAAATTGCAACATCGAAAGGCCGCCCTGTTGACCTCCTTAAGTTGCGCATATTATGTCTTCATATATTTTCTTATATTTCACATAAATAAAACACGATAATTTGAACATCGAGTTAATAAGACGCCCCGATATTGACTAATAATAATGTTTACTCTTAATATTTCTTTTCTCTTTTTATAAATTTAATTTAATGAATAAACTTTAAATAATGCATATTGCCATATAATGAAGATACGTTTTGCATTTTCGGAATATAAATAAAAACTTGTTTACTGTGCAATTCCCCATTTCTAAATGAGCTAAGTATATTTACTGACTTGTTTACTTTATCTTCCGTTTGAAGTAAAATTTTACTTTTACTTGTGGCGTGTAGATTATTCAAAATAATCATCAAAGAAATTGCAAAGCCAGAAAACATTGCATTAATATTCAGTAAACAAAACAAAAGCCGCTTTTGTTTATTTACTGCACATAAAGGGCATCATACCTGTGTTGAAATTAAGTTTAATGTATTCAATTAACATAATTATGTTATAATAGTAGTTGTTCCAGGTTTTACGTTTATCAAGAGAAACAGTCTGATAACTTAATCTTGTTAAATGTAATTTTTATTTTTATTTTCCACGCAGTACATGGTAATGTATTGGGAAAGTATTGGAATCATACCGAAAATCACAACTCGAGTTTTCGACGGATCTACACGTTTCGAGACCTCTAGAATACGAAAAAACTATTTTTAGCTTGAAATCTGTGTGTTTATCTGCCTGTGTGTCTCTCTGTGTGTGTGTGTCTGTCTGTATGTCTGTGTGTGTGTGCGTGTGTCTGTCTGCCTGTTTGTGCAATGTATCAACTCTAACTCAAAAAATAAATGAACCGAATTTCAGAAAATTTGGTAGGTAAGTCACTTGGGTGTGACCCTGGTGGTGATTAGTTTTTAGTTCAATTCGGGATAAAAGAATCATTTTTTTTTGCGAAATGGCACTCAAAAATGGCCTGTACCCAATCTAGCTGAAAAAATGAATTTCACAAAATTCGGTAAATAAGTCGCTTGTGGGTCACTCTGATGCTGATTAGATTTTGGTACGATTCAGAAAAAAATAACCTGCATTTTTTTGCAAAATGGCCCGCAAAAATCGTCAAAATCTGAAATAAAAACTATGTATTCTCAAATATATCCATTAAATGCATTTTTATACGTAATTTTTAACGATGAAAAGAATAAGACCAACCCCATTACACTAGGACTAGCCTTTCTCGAAATATTTCAGTTTTTTTTTTTTTTCTTTAAGTCACCTTTGAAAATAAGTCCAGTTACCATATGAAAATAAAAATTGAATTAAAAGCGAATTAAATTTAATTGAAATAAAGAGAACGTGGATATAAGTCTGCAGGGAAAGGCAAGTGCTGCCCACATCAGATTTTTATTTTGGGGAGTAGAATATTGTATATTCCAAGTTACTTAAGCAATTTCTAAAGCATTTTGTGATTTTCGTACATGCATATTATAATGTATAGGCAGAGTATTGTATAAGGTCGATAATTTCATTTCGAGTATTTGCCGGAGTAGCACGATTTAAGCCTCCCTGAACTCGGAATGAAATGTTTTTGGAAGTGATGTCTGGGTATGTATGTTTGTGTATGCACATGATTCTGTAGACGCGGAATGTTATAAATCAATAATAGGTTTCGAAAATAATTTGGTGCGATTTGTATAATCAGTGAATAATGGAACCCTATTGATCTTAAACGCAACCGTACGTTTGGAAAATCTTCCAAGTTTAGAATGCATATTTGAAGACATCATTAAAAGACCAGAGCCTTCAATAAGGATTAATTCATAATCATTTCTTACAAAACTTTTCATTAAAAAACAATAATACAAAATGTAGAATGCTTATATGAATAGTCCTTGAAATATTGTAGGACTCTTGAATACATTTATGATAAAATCATTAAAAAATCTTTACTTTTAATATTATTCGAACAATTATTTCATACGCAATGTTTCATTTTAAAACAAATGATATAAGCTGTAGAATAGAATTCATAGAAACTGTGGTGCTTAATGGTGCAATCCGGAATATAGCTCAAGAATGAGTCGTTCTTGAGATATTGCATGTATTTATTATATTATAATATATTCATTTATTATAATATATTATAATATATTATAATATAATATTATATATAATTATATATAATATTATGTATAATTTATTATAATGTATTCAGTAAAGTATCATGTGGATTGTGAGCGATCGCTTATGGTCTTCAGGATAGTAAATACGATGTTAGGAAATAATGTAACAGAAATCTGAAGATCCAATTTCTTCTAAACTAAGTGCGAAACTGGTCCAGTAGCACACTTTGCAAGAGAATTTACGATAGTCAATTCGTTGCTTCGAAAATCTTCGAAAAAAATCTGGGGACTCGAATATCATGAAACTGAGAACGAACCCGATCCGGGCAGAAACCTCACATGTAGAATTGTGTTTACTAAATGGTCTCTCAGAGCCTCCAAGACAGTACACCAGATGCAAATAAACAATTTAACTCAAATCTTGCATAACCATTTCTTTTTACTTTTCCTGCAATACATCGTAATCCTCATATTTCTCTCTGTCTCGTACCGAAAAATTATACCATACAAAAATATTGAATTGATACATTTGAAAAGAAATCTTATGAGAATGAGGTGAAATGAACTGTTTTCCACTGTAAACTTTAGTTTGGCTTGACTCGGGAAAAGAGCTATGTGTGCGCCAGCAAGTAGAAGGGGCCTCTCGACTCACATAGCGAGTAGCTCCTCCAAGCAAGTGGCTTGACACATAAAGCGAGTGGCTCCTCCGAGCAAGTGGCTTGACTCACAACGCCAGTGGCTCCTCCGAGAAAGTGGCTTGACTCACAAAGGGAGTGGCTCCTCTGAGCAAGTGGCTCCTCCGAGCAAGTTGCTTGACTCACAAAGCGAGAGGCTCCTCCGAGCAAGTGGCTTGACTCACAAAGCGAGTGGCTCCTCTGAGCAAGTGGCTTGACTCACAAAGCGAGTGGCTCCTCCGAGCAAGTGGATTGACTTACAAAGCGAGTGGTTCCTCCGAGCAAGTGGCTTAACTCACAAAGCGAGTGGCTCCTCCGAGCAAGTGGCTTGACTCACAAAGTGAGAGGCTCCTCTGAGCAAGTGGCTTGACTCACAAAGCGAGTGGCTCCTCCGAGCAAGTGGCTTGACTCACAAAGCGAGTGGCTCCTCCGAGCAAGTGGCTTAACTCACAAAGCGAGTGGCTCCTCCGAGCAAGTGGCTTGACTCACAAAGCGAGAGGCTCCTCCAAGCAAGTGGCTTGACTGACAAAGCGACTGGCTCCTCTGAACAAGTGGCTTGACTCACAAAGCGAGTGGCTCCTCCGAGCAAGTGGCTTGACTCACAAAGCGAGTGGCTCCTCCAAGCAAGTGGCTTGACTGACAAAGCGACTGGCTCCTCCGAGCAAGTGGCTTGACTCACAAAGCGAGTGGCTCCTCCAAGCAAGTGGCTTGACTGACAAAGCGACTGGCTCCTCTGAACAAGTGGCTTGACTCACAAAGCGAGTGGCTCCTCCGAGCAAGTGGCTTGACTCACAAAGCGAGTGGCTCCTCCAAGCAAGTGGCTTGACTGACAAAGCGACTGGCTCCTCTGAACAAGTGGCTTGACTCACAAAGCGAGTGGCTCCTCCGAGCAAGTGGCTTGACTCACAAAGCGAGTGGCTCCTCCAAGCAAGTGGCTTGACTGACAAAGCGACTGGCTCCTCCGAGCAAGTGGCTTGACTCACAAAGCGAGTGGCTCCTCCAAGCAAGTGGCTTGACTGACAAAGCGACTGGCTCCTCTGAACAAGTGGCTTGACTCACAAAGCGAGTGGCTCCTCCGAGCAAGTGGCTTAACTCACAAAGCGAGTGGCTCCTCCAAGCAAGTGGCTTGACTGACAAAGCGACTGGCTCCTCCGAGCAAGTGGCTTGACTCACAAAGCGAGTGGCTCCTCCAAGCAAGTGGCTTGACTCACAAAGCAGGTTGACGAATCGTAGCGAGCAGGAGTCGAAGCCCTTTACATAAAATTATCAGTTTCGAGGGTTTTAACTATCATAGCTAAATTTCCCTCTGTTCGCTGAATATATTTTATATCTTGCTTTACTTCTACGATCAACTGTTGATTTTATATTACTTTCGACAGGCTTCGCAAAATACATAGTTTAATATGAAAGAATTGTGGCTATTTAGAGTCTAAATCCAAAATATTTCCTGTAATAAAATTTGATCAAATGTACTACCAAATGTTTGCCCTTACAATTTTTGTTATTTTTGTCCCTCAACCTATAATAATGTTTTCTCTAAACTACTCAATGCCTTACATGCATTTTCTCTCAATATATTAATGTTTCAATAATCAATGGGATTTATAAAAGAAATACAGTAACTCAAATTTCAATTTGGAAACATACTTTCAGAGGTTATTTTCGGAAATCGAAAGTTTCCTATAAACTCTGTGGGGGAGATAAGAAACCAGCAGCAGCAAAAATCGGTTCTGATAAACATCTTTAAAAAGTTATTGGCTCCCTCGCAGTAAAGGAAAATATTCGAGAACTACTTCTATTGAACATTTTCTGCAACCTGTTTTTGTAGAAGTTTCAACTGTATATATATATATATGTGTATATATATATATACATATATATATATATATATATATATATATATATATATATACATACATATATATATATATATATATATATATATATATATATATATATATATAAATACATATATATGTATATATATATATGTGTGTGTGTGTGTGTGTGTGTGTATAAATTTATTATTGTTATCTATTCAATTATTTTGTAGCATAATACTAAATCAACTTTTAGAATATGAAATACTTTCAAGCAAAAAATTTTAGAATCTACGCATTAATAATATCAAAACTATCTGTATGTTATATAATTATTCTGGATATTTTATTAATTATATTATAGGTAGCTCTGATTACGCGTCATAAAATAGATATTTTATTTTAATTTAACGATATAGTTTTAGTATTAATACAACAAAAATCATTGCATCTATCAACAAATAACTATACTACACCCTTAGGTTTATATTTATGTTTGATATATTAGTCACAATATAATGAGCAATAATAAATTTATTATGGATTCATATGATAAATATGATAATTATTGTTCTAATATTAGCAGGCTTCTATCATTTCATTCATGTATGTATATTCAATAATTCCGTAAAATAATCATAAATCAACTTTTTAGAATACGTAAACATTCAAATAAAAAGTATCTTAATTTATACATTAATTAATAATTAATAAGAACTATAAAAAATTACAATTTGAATGAGTATATACAATGAATACGTCATTAATTTAAAAATCGATTTTGAAAATAATTCATCAAAGTTATTCCAGTTAATGTTTATGCATATAAAGCTTAAATATATTTTAATACAAAAAAATATTGTACTATTCAATAATGTGTATTATCCAATAACTTCTTACAAGAACTAATGACAACTAGCCTTAAAAAACTTATCAATTTAACATGTAATTATTAGAAATAATATTCCCAGTTAAAAAAAATGTATTCGTATTCAAGATACTTATTAGTATTATATACCAAATAGAGATTCATTTATTTTACGTAGTGCTCTAGAGTGAATGTAGCGAATAAAGCTACCTAGCCTATGTTCTTTAGAAAATGTAATGTTCGCAAACACTGCTGAAATGTTTTCAATTAATTTACTTTGGGGGCGCGACATCCCAGCGCGCCGGAATTGCACTCGGTCGGCCCTGGTTCGATTCCCGCCACTACCAAATCTCCCGCCGTATTCATGCGGAGTACGATCACGTTAAACATGTGGATCCGTAAGTCCTTCCGAGAGGTTGGTGGTAGGGTAAGGAGGGTACGGGTCCTGTGGATGCCTCCCCCACTGGATTCTAGTCTAAATTGGGTGGCACTTCCCAGGCGTCCAAACAGATACCTTATACCTTTCTGGTAGGTCGGACGGTCTGGGTCGAAGAAGAAGAATTAATTTACTTTGGGTACAGTATATGATACAACATATTATAAATTAATTTTCAAATATATAAGAATTAAATGTCCTTCTCTTATTTACTTAACTGAAAGCTAACTTATATGCCAAGTTATGTTAACTTGCTTACATAACTTTACTTAATGTTAACTTATGATTTGCAACATGTGTAATCTACGGGGGTAATGTTTTATTCCCGTTGATCCCTATTATATTATTATATACCAATTATCACTCCTATCTTGCTTCAGAAAATTTAAAATTTAGAGGATGGAACACTTTACAAAATAAAATATTTACTTGATCGCACGAAATTATGTTAAAAACATATTAAATGCCCAAGCACTTTCAGATGTAAAAGTCCTTCATCAGTGGCATATGCTAAGAAAAACTATACATTGACTTTTTATGCACAGTTAAAACCCGCGAACAAAATCTGCATATCATTAATTGGCAAATTACACAAACAAAAAATGCTATATGCCATGCCAAATGCTATTAATGCTAAATTAAAAAAGCTGATGTGAGCTGACTCAAATTCATTGTCTCTTTACTTCATTAATAACTCATTAAATTTAATTTAATTGCATTAAATGACAGCATTAAATAATTGAAAATACACTGAATTTACGCTTTTAATTCAGCTTTTGTTTTCATTTGATAACTAGACTTATTCTCAAAACCTTCGCCGTAAATATGCGAAAAAAAAACAAAATATCTCTAGAACGGCTACTCTTAAAGTACTGGGGGTTAGTTTTATTATTTTCATCGTCAAAAATTGTATATTGAACAAGAATTTAATTAATGAGTTGGGGCATACGTAGTATTTTATTTTAGACTTTTATTTGCCTGTTTTTGAGAGCCATTGCCAAATTTTATAAAATATGGTCAATTAGTTTTTCAGTTAAAGTAGATACAGATAGACAATTTTTGCGAGCCATTTCGAAAAAAAATGCAGGTTTTTTCCCTGAATAGTAACAAAATCTAAGTAACACCAAAGTAACCCACAATTGACTTATCTACCAAATTTCATGAAATTTGGTCAATTAGTTTTTGAGTTAGAGTGAATAAATACATTGCACACACAGACGTCACGCTATAAATAGATTTTTCGTGGTCTACAGGTCCTAAAAGTGTAAATCCGTCGAAAACTCCGATTGCGGTTTTCGACATGACTCCAATAATTTCCCACGTATTGCAGGGAATGTAACAAGAGCGTCTGTTGTCGTCCTCAGTTTCCATAAAATTGCATATTGGCAGTACTGAACGTACTATAGATTATATGAATATGCACGTGATACTAAAAATAATAAATGTTCCACTGCCTTTTCTTAAACAGTTATGGATGATAATTTTGTCCCGATTTTTGATAAAACCTTTCTTTTAACTAATTGTAATGATCCACGTAATATCATGCGTTTTGAATCCTTATTTATTATATTCTGTGCAATACATAGTATTGTATAGGGAATGTATTGAAATCGTGTGGAAAATTGCAACTCAAAGTTTTCTAAGGGTTTGCACGTTTTGGGACATCTAGAATACGAAAAAACCATTTTTTGTGGCGTCTGTCTGTGTGTCTGCCTGAAAATGTAATATTAAGAAAGATTAATCATGCATAAAGCATTGATTATGAAACACTTTCCAACTGAAATGCAATTTTATTTGCAATTTTATTTTTAAGGCTGTAATTTATTCCATTATACGACAAAATGAAAGTGCTAAATTAAAATGGGAAAATATAACTGTACTACTTATATTGTAGTAGATCAGAAGATATGTCCGAATGTTAGTAAAAGATTTCCCGTATTACAATATGAGTCTCAAAAATATATGCCAAAATAAAGCAGATGACGTAATAAATTGAAAATACCAATAATCCCCGTAATCTTTATAACAAAAGGTCGTACTTGATTCCAATATATGCCAATATATATCAAAATACATGCTAATATACCTGTACTACTTATATTCTCGCAGATTAGAAGATATACCCCAGCATTTGCAGAAGATTACTCGTACGACTTATAATATATGAGTTTCAAGAATTTTTGGAGCAATAAAACAATAGCATATTAACTTGAAAATATCGATAATCTCTGAATCAATAATCCCCGAAAATATCAATAATAATAATGTTTAAAGCTGAAGACCGTAATTGATATTATCCAGTCAAAAATGCAATGGCAATGACATTTATCTGATATTCATATCTTCATTATTCAAATCGGAAAATCTATATAAATAAAAATGAAAATCTGTCTGTCTGTCTGTCTGTCTGTCTGTCTGTCTGTCTGTCTGTCTGTCTGTTTGTCACACCATCACGGGAGAACGGCTGAACCGAATTTGATGAAATTTTGTGGGTAGCCCAGAAATAGCCCCACTTAAAATTATATCCGTATTTTGAGTTTCTACGACCAGTGGTTCTCGAGATATTAGTAAAAAACGAAATTTTCGTTTGTCTCATCATCACGGAAAAACGGCTGGACCGAATTTAATGAAATTTGGTGAATAGCCTTGAAATATCCCCCCATAACATTTGTCCAAGTTTCGAGTTTCTAAGACTTGCGGTTGTCGAGATATTAATGAAAAACGGAACTTTTTCCTAGGAGTTCTACTCCCTAACTCCGTGGTTCATCCAAACGAAAAGCTTGAAAATCGTTTGAAAGTGAATTAAAATTTAATCTCTGAGTTTGATGGGAGATTTTTTGCGTTAATTAGTCACTTTCTGAAAACATGAATTGTTTGAAACATGATTTAAAGGGGAAATCTATCTCCATGGTTCATGGTTTATTTAAAACAAGCTTTTACGGAACAATGAGAAGTATTGAGAAATCAAAATCGTTATTTAATCTCGCAGTTTATGTTATAAGACATGACATATTTAACATGTTATAAGATTCTATCTTATATCATGTTACTCAGAAACGCAATTAAATTAAATCTGTCTGTTAATTTTAATAATTATTTTTTCGATTTGAATAATAAATAAATGGATATAAAAATATATTTTAGAAAAGAACGATTTGATTTCTCTTATAGCATTTTTGACTGGATAATATCAATTACGGTCTTCAGGTTTAAAAATTATTATTATTTATATTTTCGGGGATTTTTGATTCAAGGATTATTGATATTTTCAAGTTATTATGGAATTATTTTATTATGACAAAAATTGTTTAAACTCATATATTGTATGCTGTACGAATCTTCTACAAATACACGTGGAAGACCCAGACCGTCCGACTCGTCCACTACAAATACACGTGTATATCTTTTAATCTACGAGAATATAAGTAGTACAGGTATATTGACATATGTTTTGATATATATTGGCATATATTGGAATCAATTACGACCTTCTGGTATAAAGAGTACGGATATTATTGATGTTTTCAATTTATTACGTCATCTCTTTTATTTTGGCAAATATTTTTGAGACGCATATTGTAATACGGGTAATCTTCTACTAACACATTGGCATATTTTCTGATCTGCGACAATATAATTAGTACGGGGTTGCATATATTCATTCAATTCCTATTTTTTCTAATGTAAATTTGCTTACAAAAGGGGGCAGGATGTTTTATTCTTCAGATCTGATCGTGAAGATAATTTTGCATAGTGTGAACATATATTCTTAAACTTCTCTTTAGGAGCAATAAATTTAATATTTTAACAGAATTTGCACATGATTGCGAAATTTAAGTTTCTTTAAATTATACACTCCGAACGAATAACGGGTGTGCTGTTAGTGGTTAATAAATTTTAACATTTTAGGAGGATATATCATGTTGCTCGGCATCGCGATTAAATTAAATGTGTTTGTTTATGTTTTTATTATTTTTTTGCGATTTAAATAATAAATAAATGGATAAATGGATATAAAAGTATATCTTATGAATGGACGGTTTGATTTTTCTTTTAATTATATTAATTGCTGACTGCGTACATCAATTTCATTTATTTTGGCAAAGAGTTTTCAAGCTTATATCGTATTTAGCTACTAAACTCATATATTGTGTTTAGCCAATAAATTCATATAGTCGATTGTTGAAACAGAAAAAGAGTAGAGCGGGTATATCTTCTAATACAATTGTAGTGTTTTCATTTAGTATATTGAAACGGGATAAGAATGTTTCATTCAGATCTGCAAATTCAAAGCTACGAATTTGGAGGGATATCGCTAATTTGACAACTTTTCTTAAACTTTGCCAAATTGACGGAAATGTCGCCAAATTGATATAAACGACACAAAAACAGCTGCCATAAACCTTCGGGTTGGTCGTGTGGCTTGGGTCTTCTACATATCAATGAAATTTTTTTTTGTTTTGTTAGAAGAGAGTACTGAAATGATGTTTGGTTAGCATTTCTCTGTAAGACCAACCATCCTACTTAGTAATACATTTAGCGAATTTTTAAAATGTCACCAAATTGATAAAAATGTTTTCAAATCTATAAAAATATCTTGAAATTGATAAAATTGCGCTACATAAATGATATTAATTGTTTTTTGTTAGGGGATAGTATTGTGTTGATATTTCGTCAATTTGTCGCAAAGTGGAACTGTCAGTTCTACAGTCCCACTTGGCGATAAATTTGGCGATTTTTTAAAAGGTCGCTAATTTGACGAAACTGTCGCCAAATGTTCCATAGAAATATAACTATTTAGACGATATTTTTTTTACCAATTTATTTGAAGCAAATGATATCATGTCGCTTAGCAACGGATTTAAATCCAATGTGTTTATGCGGCAGACGATTTTTATTAAATCCTTTCCGATTTGAATAATGAAGATATGTATATAAAATAAATTTCATTGCCATTTCATTTTGGACTGGATAATATCAATTATACTCTTCAGGTTTAAACATTATTATTATTGATATTTTCCGGAATTATTGATTCAGGGATTATTGATATTTTTAAGTTATTACGCCATTGTTTTATTGCGGCAAAAATTGCTGACACACGCATATTGTACGTTGTACGAGTAATCTTCTAGGAATGCACGGGTATATCTTCTAACCTACGAGAATATAAGTAGTACAGGTATATTGACATATATTTTGACATATATTGGCATATATATTGGAATCAAGTACAGTCTTCTGGTATGAAGATTAAGGGGATTAATTATATATTCAATTTATTACGTCGTCTGTTGTATTTTACCAAAAAACATTTGTGACTCATATTGCAAAACGGGTAATCTTCTACTAATAATCGGACATTATAAGTAGTACGTGTATATCTCCCCATATAATTTTAGCACTTTAATTTTGACATATATTGGAATAAATGACTGTCTTCAGATTTAAAGATTACGGGTTTATTGGTATTTTCAATTTATACATGTAATCTACTAATACAGGTTATATTTTCTAATATTCGCGTATATAATTAGTACGGGTCCCATACAATTTTAACGCTTTTATTTTGCATATATTGATTCAATTCCATATTTTTTTTATATTTGCTTACATAAGGGGTCCAAGATGTTTTATTCTTCAGATATGTCCATGAAGATAATTTTATATAGCGAGAACAGAGATTCTTAAACTTCTTTTTAGGAGCATTATATTAAATATTTTAACAGAATATTTTGATTAAACATGTCATTTAGTATACTATAAGAATTTGGGCATGATTATGAATTTCAAGTTTCTTTATATTATATACTCCGTACGAAGAACGGGTATGCTGCTAGTCTATATAAATAAAACTGAAAATCTGTCTGTCTGTCTGTCTGTCTGTCTGTCTGTTTGTCACACCATCACGGGAGAACGGCTGAACCGAATTTGATGAAATTTTGTGGGTAGCCCAGAAATAGCCCCACTTAAAATTATATCCGTGTTTTGAGTTTCTACGACCAGTGGTTCTCGAGATATTAGTAAAAAACGAAATTTTCGTTTGTCTCATCATCACGGAAAAACGGCTGAACCGAATTTAATGAAATTTGGTGAATAGCCTTGAAATATCCCCCCATAAATTTTGTCCAAGTTTCGAGTTTCTAAGACCTGGGGTTGTCGAGATATTAATGAAAAACGGAACTTTTTCCTAGGAGTTCTACTCCCTAACTCCGTGGTTTATCCAAACGAAAAGCTTGAAAATCGTTTGAAAGTGAATTAAAATTTAATCTCTGAGTTTGATGGGAGATTTTTTTCGTTAATTAGTCACTTTCTGAAAACATGAATTGTTTGAAACATGATTTAAAGGGGAAATCTATCTCCATGGTTCATGGTTTATTTAAAACAAGCTTTTACGGAACAATGAGAAGTATAGAGAAATCAAAATCGTTATTTAATTTCGCAGTCTATGTTATAAGACATGACATATTTAACATGTTATAAGATTCTATCTTATATCATGTTACTCAGAAACGCAATTAAATTAAATCTGTCTGTTAATTTTAATAATTATTTTTTCGATTTGAATAATAAATAAATGGATATAAAAATACATTTTAGAAAAGAACGATTTGATTTTTCTTATAGCATTTTTGACTGGATAATATCAATTACGGCCTTCAGGTTTAAAAATTATTATTATTTATATTTTCGGGGATTATTGATTCAAGGATTATTGATATTTTCAAGTTATTATGCAATTATTTTATTATGACAAAAATTGTTTAAACTCATATATTGTATGTTGTACGAATCTTCTACAAATACACGTGTATATCTTTTAATCTACGAGAATATAAGTAGTACAGGTATATTGACATATGTTTTGATATATATTGGCATATATTGGAATCAATTACGACCTTCTGGTATAAAGAGTACGGATATTATTGATGTTTTCAATTTATTATTTATTTTCATCTCTTTTATTTTGGCAAATATTTTTGAGACGCATATTGTAATACAGGTAATCTTCTACTAACACATTGGCATATTTTCTGATCTGCGACAATATAATTAGTACGGGGTTGCATATATTCATTCAATTCTTATTTTTTCTTCTGTAAATTTGCTTACAAAAGGGGGCAGGATGTTTTATTCTTCAGATCTGATCGTGAAGATAATTTTGCATAGTGAGAACATATATTCTTAAACTTCTCTTTAGGAGCAATAAATTTAATATTTTAACAGAATTTGCACATGATTGCGAACTATAAGTTTCTTTAAATTATACACTCCGTACGAATAACGGGTGTGCTGTTAGTGGTTAATTAATTTTAACATTTTAGGAGGATATATCATGTTGCTCGGCATCGCAATTAAATTAAATGTGTTTGTTAATGTTTTTATTATTTTTTTTCGATTTAAATAATAAATAAATGGATAAATGGATATAAAAGTATATCTTATGGACGGCTTGATTTTTCTTTTAATTATATTAATTGCTGACTGCGTACATCAATTTCATTTATTTTGGCAAAGAGTTTTCAAGCTTATATCGTATTTAGCTACTAAACTCATATATTGTGTTTAGCCAATAAATTCATATAGCCGATTTTTGAAACAGAAAAAGAGTAGAGCGGGTATATCTTCTAATACAATTGTAGTGTTTTCATTTAGTATATTGAAACGGGATAAGAATGTTTCATTCAGATCTGCAAATTCAAAGCTACGAATTTGGAGGGATATCGCTAATTAGACAACTTTTCTTAAACTTTGCCAAATTGGCGGAAATGTCGCCAAATTGATATAAACGACACACAAACAGCTGCCATAAACCTTCGGGTTGGTCGTGTGGCTTGGGTCTTCTACATATCAATGAAATTTTTTTTGTTTTGTTAGAAGAGAGTACTGAAATGATGTTTGGTTAGCATTTATCTGTCATACCAACCACCCTACTTAGTAATACATTTAGCGAATTTTTAAAATGTCACCAAATTGATAAAAATGTTTTCAAATCTATAAAAATATCTTGAAATTGATAAAATGGCGCTACATAAATGATATTAATTGTTTTTTGTTAGGGGACAGTATTGTGATGATATTTCGTCAATTTGTCGCAAAGTGGAACTGTCAGTTCTACAGTCCCACTTGGCGATAAATTTGGCGATTTTTTAAAATGTCGCTACTTTGACGAAACTGTCGCCAAATGTTCCATAGAAATATAACTATTTAGACGATATTTTTTCTACCAATTTATTTGAAGCAAATGATATCATGTCGCTTAGCAACGGATTTAAATCCAATGTGTTTATGCGGCAGACGATTTTTATTAAATCCTTTCCGATTTGAATAATGAAGATATGTATATAAAATAAATTTCATTGCCATTTCATTTTGGACTGGATAATATCAATTATACTCTTCAGGTTTAAACATTATTATTATTGATATTTTCCGGAATTATTGATTCAGTGATTATTGATATTTTTAAGTTATTACGCCATTGTTTTATTGAGGCAAAAATTGCTGACACACGCATATTGTACGTTGTACGAGTAATCTTCTAGGAATGCACGGGTATATCTTCTAACCTACGAGAATATAAGTAGTGCAGGTATATTGGCATATATTTTGACATATATTGGCATATATATTGGAATCAAGTACAGTCTTCTGGTATGAAGATTAAGGGGATTAATTATATATTCAATTTATTACGTCGTCTGTTGTATTTTACCAAAAAACATTTGTGACTCATATTGCAAAACGGGTAATCTTCTACTAATAATCGGACATTATAAGTAGTACGTGTATATCTCCCCATATAATTTTAGCACTTTAATTTTGACATATATTGGAATAAATGACTGTCTTCAGATTTAAAGATTACGGGTTTATTGGTATTTTCAAGTTATACATGTAATCTACTAATACAGGTTATATTTTCTAATATTCGCGTATATAATTAGTACGGGTCCCATACAATTTTAACGCTTTTATTTTGCATATATTGATTCAATTCCATATATTTTTTTATATTTGCTTACATAAGGGGTCCAAGATTTTTTATTCTTCAGATATGTCCATGAAGATAATTTTATATAGCGAGAACAGAGATTCTTAAACTTCTTTTTAGGAGCATTATATTAAATATTTTAACAGAATAGTTTGATTAAACATGTCATTTAGTATACTATAAGAATTTGGGCATGATTATGAATTTCAAGTTTTTTTATATTATATACTCCGTACGAAGAACGGGTATGCTGCTAGTCTTTAATAAAAATCGTCTGCCGCATAAACACATTGAATTTAAATCCAATAATAAGCGACATGATATTATTTCCTTCAAATAATTGGTGGGGAAAAAATCGTCTGATTAATGCCATCGTTATGTAAGGTTTGGCGACATTTAACTGTCCCACTCGGCGACAAATTGACGAAACACCATCACAATGTTGTTCCCTAGCAATACAGAATTCATTTCATTTATTTAGCACAATTTTTTCAATTTTAAGATATTTTTATGGATTTACAAACATTTTTATCAATTTGGTGGCATTTTAAAAATTCTCTTAGTGTGTTACTAAGTAGGACGGTTAGACTGACAGATAAATGCTAACGAAACATCATTTCAGTATTTTGCTAATAAAACAAAATACATTTTTTTGATTTGCATAGTTTTTAACAATTTGGCGACATTTCCTTCAATTTGGAAACGTTTAAGAAAAGTTGTGAATTTAGTGATTTTCAGCCAGATTCGTAGCTCTGAATTTGCAGATCTGAATAAAACATTCCGATTCCGTTTGTATGCATCAATATTATAAAAAAGTAACTAACGCCGCCGTCGCTGTTTGACAAATTTCTCGAGATTCTTTACTTCGTACCGCAAAAACTATTGCATATAAAAGTATGAAATTTGGAACACTTGTAGAAAAATCTTTGGAAAATACGCTGAAATATAACGTTTTTTGATATACAGGGTATCCCAAAATGATTGAAATGCGATTTAATTCTTTACCTGTTGGATATAAGTGGACAACTTAAATTGTAAAAAATTGGAAAGTAAGGTAGGAAATAAGACCACTTTATTGAAATACCCCTCTCATTAATTTTGACTTTTTAAATTTTTATACGACTCCCTTAGACAAGTTTGCTCAATCAGCAAATTTGTATTTTTAAGGCAACAAGATCGTTAAAAAAACCCGCATATCTGTATCTTTAAAATCAACTGAAATATGATAAAGGAACAAATCTGATCTGGGCACCACATAACTTTCCTTATATAATACAATAAATTTACTTCTTTAAAGGTGCAAAAGAGATGAAAAAATCCACGACATATTGTCTGTAACATTAAATTGTACATTTGGGGCTTTTCCGAATGACAACATGTAAAACTATTTCGTACCTAATTAACTTATATTTTACGAAACTCTAACTTAACAATTATCAATATTGATATCATCTTAAGCAATATAGTCCATATATTTAAATATTTTAATAATAAATGAATCAATCAGACGTCATTTTTTCATTAACTTGGCGTTATTTTTGCAATTTTGACGATATCTTCGTCAATGTATGGCCAAATTACACCAAGTTGACAATATTTAGAAGAACATTATTTATATAATAAAATGTATGCCCATGATGTGACGTTATTAAAAATGTGCAAAACAGTGCATTCCATTTGCCATAATTTTTATCAATTTAGCTTTTAAGTCTAATTGTTTCCATTTTATCGGATAGCTGTATTTTCCTTCAATACACATTCTTATACTTGCTTATGCCGTTTTAATTATATTAATGCCTAGATTTTTCAAATTATTTAAATATTACATTTATCTTGTGTAATTTGGTTCGTCATGGCAATAACATTATTTTCTTTATGTTCAAGGACTTCATTATTTAAAAAAAGAAAGTATTCTGTATTACAGTGTAATTGAGTGTATTGAGTTTGATAATATTTTTATTTCTTTACTGCACACAGTAGTCTAAAAATGAAAAATAATATATATTGTTATAAAAAAATAATGAAATACTATATATTGGTATGCGAGATTGTCAGGTGAGAAGTTGATAAAAGACGACGCCACTCTGCATAACCACACACCTTTACTTAAGACATTCGGTTATACATCCTGTTTGAACTATTTACATGTATTTACAAGTTGAAGATATCGAGCGTCGCGAGCAATCGTCTTTGCACGCTCCTTTTCAGCACATGTACTTCGTCCTTGCCGTCTTACTTTCGTCTCCGTATCGATTCCGTCTTGCTTTCGTCTAAGCAGTCAATAGCGAGCGTCTAAGTGACTAAAAGCATCTCGTTCGAGTGAACACTGGCTTCAAGCTTTTCGCTCGTCTGAATGACCTCCTTGATCAACTTCTCCCTCGATCCTCCTCGTCTGTCTAGTGTCGACTCCATCATATAGTCTCTCATCTGTAGGTGGCGCTGTCCTCTTGTGACGTCTTTTACCGTCCTGGTTGCCACAATACCACAAACAAAAACTATTCTGTATTACAGTGTAATTGAGTATATTGAGTGTGATAGTATTTTGATTTCTTTACTGCACACATTAGCTTCAAAATGAAAAATAATATATATTGGTATAAAAAAATAATAAAATAATATATATTGGTATATTGTTGCCATATTTTTTATAATATTATCGACGTTTATCTCTCAACAAACCATTTTTAGCATTAAAATAAATGTTGATCGTATCTATTTCTTCAGATATTATTATTTTATTATTAAGATAAATTTTCAAGCAAAATATTTGTGCATTTCATATATATATATATATATATATATATATATGAATATTCAAAAGTATGAAATTGTACAACATACAAATAAAAACAAGTGACCCAGCACAAAGGCGCAAAGCTGCTCACGAATGCCTGGTATAAGAAAGTCAAAAGTATAAGATGGGAATGTGCCAACAGGTAAAATACTAATAAAAATGGAAACAGGAATGTTGATTAAAGGGAGGGAAATCAATTCCCGATGACAGTGAAGGTGGTAATTTCACGTCGCGTAAAAGTTTACGATTCAACTGCATTTTTGTATTTTAAGCATCTGTATAAATGCAGTTGAATCGGACACTTTTACGCGACATGAAATTACCACCTTCACTGTCATCGGGAATTGATTTCCCTCCCTTTAATCAACATTCCTGTTTCCATTTTTATCCTTTTATATTTAAACGTGGTCTTTGCTTCCATTCCTGGATTACGCCTTTTGCTTGAACGTTTTCATGGAGATTAGGCCACAGGAATGTATCGGGACCGAGAGTGTTTCCTAGGAGTAATTAGCTGGCTATAACCGGGAACAAGGGGTCGCAATACCCCTTGGCCTATTAGTATCTTACCTGTTGGCTCTTTCCCATCTTATACTTTTGACTTTCTTATATATATATATATATATATATATATGTATGTGTGTGTATATATATATATATATATATATATATATATATATATATATATATGTATAAATATATACATATATATATATATGTAAAAAAAAAAATATATATATATATATATATATATATAACTATTAACCTCATCTAAAACAATCTACTGAAAATATACCAAAAGGCGCTAAGCTGCTCAAACAAGTACATTTATATACTACATAAGATATAGAAAAATGAAGAAAAATGAAGAATGACAATGTATCAAAATTTCGCCGGGGGGATTGTGACCCCCACTTCCCGGATGGGAGGGGCTTGCTCCTCTATTCTTGCTGATATATACTTGAACAAATACGAAGAGGGAACTCATATATTAAATGAGATTGTATACATTCGTTATGTGGATGACATATTATATGCATGCCACGATGACCGGGATCACTTGGATTTTACTTTTTTTCCTTCAAATTTGACATTGACAGAAACTACCCGTAACATTGATAATAGTATTAATTTTTTGGATTTAACTATATATAAACAATCTAATGGTAAAGTAGGTTGTAAATTATATGATAAAAGAACTTTAATTTTAAAATAAATTACATAATTAATTGCCATTCTTGTCTGCATCGTAATGTTTTCAGGAACATTATTATAAATATTTTAACAAGAAGCAAACGGTTAAATTGCAGTGCAGAAAATCGTTATGTAAGTGATCTGGGCTATCTAAATGAAGCAATTACAAAGGGTTACCCTTTACGTTTCCTTAGTGGCATTTTATGTAAATTTTTCAGCATAACCGTAACTGAAAGTTACAACTTATATGTAAATAGGGGTACACTTTCAGTCTGATCTAAAGATACGCGGCATTGCGGGTGTCAATGTTTAACTGTCTGATGGAGTTCAATTTATACAAAGTAAGAGTCTATTACTTTTTGGAGGATAGAGTGGTGAAGTGTATGCGGGGCTTGTTTATCTTGATATATTGGTGTTAGACATTTGATATTTAAAATGTATTTTGTGTTTCTGTTTGGATGTAGTAAATCTCGATGTTTCTGTTTAGGTGTAAAGGCAGTATAGGTCTTTCAACTTTTTTACATTTTTAGTTTTAGTATATGTACTTGGTTTGTGACATTGTATCCGCTTCCGGGAGTGTCGCCATGACATGAAGCTGGCTAAACCGGGAAGTGGGGGGCCACAATCACCCCGGCGAAATTTTGATACATTGTCATTCTTCATTTTTCTTCATTTTTCTATATCTTATGTAGCATATATATATATATATGTATTTGGATATATATATATATATATATATATATATATATATATATATATATATATATATATATATATATATATCCAAAAGGAAGAAGAAATTATGATGCTAAAAATTTTAAAATGTAAAAAGTATTTCATTAAATTTTCTCTGTATAGCTGTCAACTTCCAAAAACAAATTACATGATAAATTGCAAAGAAAGAAGTGGCAATTGCCTTCATATTGCCAAAAAAGTTGGCGGAAGAGCGATTGTGAACTCCTCTTACAAGGGGAGGCTTTGCAATAGTTCTCTCGAATTGCAATCTTTCATGTCCTATCTTGTAAAGGACCATGAATAATGATAAAAGGCCACGGCTTTCATCTGCTAAGTGATAGGGGGCGCCACAATAACAATCTGAAGTTGACATGCAAACGTGCTCTACTGACGTGTAATATTTACATTTTAAAGAGAAAATATTATATTTTTCAGTTATTATTATTATTAAATAATACCTGAAAAAACAACAAAATATGCACAGCCGTTAGACTGTTTCTTCTTCAATCCTTATAAGGCATTTGTAAAACGTATCGAAGACTACATAAAAATTCGAGCTGCATGCATTGAAGGGGTCCATATTGAAGACATCGATGAATTTTGAACCAACATCGATGAAGAGACGAACAGAAAGTTAAATGACAGATTATTTATTTTAAAAATGCATTCATTTGTGTACAATTAACTTGGCGCTGATATATTTCATGATATGGTAATATATTCTTGGATAAAAGCTTGATATTCTGTTGAAAAACACATCACAAAATTTAACAAGGTAATGGTAACTGTATTTAATTTTGTTTCAGCAACTTGTTTCTTTGTAAATTGCAATGATTATGCATTTGTTAAATGTGCACATTGTAACGTTTTCATTTGTATTGATCATACATTTAATCATTCCCATTCATAATTTCAAACTGACAAAGAATTTAAATCATTCATTATTTTACAAATTTCATTTGCTTTGACTTTCTTTGTAATACAGTCAATAGTTTTGTTGATTTGTTCAGTTTTGTTTTCCAAAAATTTCAGCATTTGTCTTTGTTGTGTTTTATCAACCTTTACGACCATGGCTTGGCAATTGTTTAGTTAATTAATAAGATATAAATTATATTAGTAATAAATTTAAAGTTTACTACTTACCATTATTGTCCATTTTATTTCAAAATAACAATAATAATTGAAAAGGATAAAATTTTCACACTAAAATGTTTTAAATACACGTCAGTAGAGCACGTTTGCATGAAAACTTTAGATTGTTATTGTGGCGCCACCTATCACTTAGCAGATGAAAGCCGTGGCGTTTTATCATTATTCATGGTCCTTTACAAGACAGGACATGAAAGATTGCAATCCGAGAGAACTATTGCAAATCCTTCCCTTGTTAGTCCCGATTATAGCTAGCTACTAGGCCATGGCACACTCTTAGACGCCAGCATATGAATTAGCAAATGCCCCGAATTGTCGTCATAAAATTAGACATAAAACAAGCATGAAGCCATAAGAAATCTATAGAAATTTGTTCAAAACAGGATATTAACCCATTATAACCCTGTATACAACACACCACCTACACACACAACCATCATCAAGACATCAAGAACTTCATTTCCTCTTAATCTGCCACCATATGTCCATTTTCCGAAATTCAAATTTATTTGTTAAATGGTTTCCTCTTCTTTTACCCTCGTTGTCATTTACAAAATTGCAATTCTTACCCTGACAAAAATCCTAAATTATCATAATCACATAATATAGATGTAATGCCTTTTTATGTTCTTGTTCATTGATCTCTTTAATATGTTTTGTACATTTCCTTATTTTATCTTTTGTAGTAATACTGCGTAATATTCCGGTTGTTTCGAGTAAAATTCCTTTACGTGACGTAATACGAATTTCCTTGGGTACAGCTGCAACAATGCCTGACTAATTAGGCAATAATATTTTTTTATTGTATCACATTCAAAAGTAATTAGATTATTATTTCTGTATAATTGATTTAAAATTATATTTCTATATATACTGATATGTATATTAGAATTCCATTGAATAGAAAGTTGTATTCAAATTAAAATCGTTTCTTTTATCATATATTGTGAAATGTCTAGCAGTATTTTTCTTTTCCATTATATTGAGGTCAAGGAATTGTAAAATATCCGGAATTTTTCTGTGAATTTTAATTAAATACAGATCCTTTGGATAAAAAACAATTCTACTTCTTGACTGTCACCACATCGTCAACGTATCTTAAATACACTATATCGTTATTAATGTGGGCATTGGTTTCATCGTGGCATAGATATATTATCTCCCACAATAATGATCAACATGTCCCATCCCATAGTTATTCCTCTAATCTGTTGATAATAATTCATTCCGGCATATAATATATTTTAAAATATCACTATTTGAATTAATGTCCTGTAAACATTGATCTCAACGTTCTTTTTTAATTCATATTCATCGTATAAATTCATTAGGATTTTCTTCAAATTTGTTATATAAACGTTATTAAATAACTCTTTGAAATCAAATGATTGCAAGTAAAGGCGATCCGGTGTGATCGAAAGTATATATTTTATTCTTTGCTGTTGTTTACAGAATAAGATCCAATTTTTACTATTTTGTTGAAAACAGGTTTAAGTATATTTTGCAATTGCTTGTTGGCGAACGTGAGATATGTTTTGTATCCAATTGTAACAGGTCTGAAATTCACTGGGTCTTTATGCATTTTGAGAATCATTGCAAGGTATGGCTAGCGTATATCTTTACTTTTAAATTTGATTTTTTACGATTGCTTTGATACGATTTTCAACTGATATTTTCAGTTGGTATATTTTGTTGTACCTATAAGAATTGTTGCCTTATTATAAGAATTTTTGAGTTGTTTCAAATACAAATTTGTGCATGTAAATGCGTATGTACTTGGTACTTTATTTACATAGCTGATTACATAATTATTCTGTAACTTCTTAATATTAGTCTGATATATAATTAGATCATTTTTAATATATACAATAGGATAATAGTAATACATTATTTTTTAATTACATTATCTTTCCATTCTGCTTATATGGCGTCCGTGATTCCCATATCGATTGCTAACTTATATAAAAATATATAGGTATCTTTATTAAAAATATGTTTAGCTTTTTCATTGGAGCATTCTAATGGCATTCTGTACTGTGTGCCCAATGTTATTATTGCCTTCAATTTGGTATCTTTTATAAAGTCAGCTATGCCAGTGACTACATGTTGATTACAGATATATTTTGATTCATGTCCTTCACATTCACAATATAATACTTCATAATAACCAAAATTTTGACTTATAATTAAATGTAGATCTTCCTAGTGGATTCATATATCGAAAAGCTATGCCTACTTTTATACTTTTGTTGGGCGTCATATGCTCGCATTGTCCGAAAATACCCTTGAAAAGACTTTGAAAAACTTTTCTTCAGATAAGTTAATACCAGGTATTTCATTGTTGTTATTTCTTGACTTATTTGGTCCAGATCTATATTTAAATGTCTAGTTCTTTTCTTTAAATGATTATATATATCAGCTAATATTGCCAATTGGGTGTGGTTATATTCATTTCTCGAGCTCATAATTCCATGTTCTTTCCAGTAATCCAATACATTTTTCAAGTGTTTTTTCCCTTATACCGAAAATATGATTTCGTATAGAATTAACTATTAATTGTCCTTTTGGCATCAATTCTTTAATAAAACTCTCAAAGTTGTTGACACAAATTTCAAATGTAATATTTTTACGATAACTTCCTATTTTCCCTCTTTCTTGCTTACTTTTACTTGCTGGTAAATAATCCTCTATTAAGGTGTTCTCATAATATTCCAAATTATAGTGTCTATTATACAAAATGGTATTCAGACCGTACGGGAAGAAGGTTTCGAATTGTTTAATATTGCAGATATTCCCACCACAGTATTTCACTTCTGTTAGGCACTATATCTGTAATTGATATTGTAGAATTCATAAATGCGTGTAATTTAAAATGGTTTATTATTAGATTATTATCTCTTCCTGTGGATATATTTTTCTTGTTGATTTGGCTACGATGTAAATTCATGATTATGTTTAAATTATTTCACGTCTGCCCTATATAACACAATGTTCAGTTATTACATCTGATGCGATAAACGCAATTGTAATATTTACAGAATATATACAAAGTTTTATCATCGTTTTTAATTTGCGAGAGATCAGCACTGGAACACAATTTGCATCTATTAGAATCACACTGTCTAAATTTGAAGATTCCCATATTGTGCCTACTATGCCTTAAATTAACTTAATCGTCAATCTCTATTTTTTACATATTAAAAAGACATAGTGTTTAATTGTATAGCTTTCCTTCTCCTTAGTAGTCAAAAATTGGTAAATGTTTCAATTTTTTTTCATTTTGTAATTTTGACTTATTTTATTTTTAGTTATGGTTTTATATGTGTTACAAAAAATATCTATTGGAGGTCATGGTTAACTGTCTGAGGGAAATCATTTTGTACAAAGTAAGAGTCTTTTGCTTTTCGGTGAGGTGTATGCGTGGCTTGTTTTTCTTGATATATTAGTATTGGATGTAAGTCATTTTTATAGTATTTTGTGTTTCTGTTTAGATGTAGTAAAGCTCGTAGTTATTGTATAGGTGTAGGGACAGTATAGGTTTTTCAACTTTTTTTTTTTTTTACATTTAAAGTTTTAGTATATGTACTTGGTTGGCGACATTGTATCCGCGTCCGGGAGTGTCGTTATGACATAAAGCTGGGTAAACCGGGAAGTGGGGGTCACAATCCCCCCCGGCGAAATTTTGATGCAATGTCATTCTTCTTTTTTCTTTTTCTAATTATTGTGTTGTATAGAAATGTACTTGTTTGAGCAGCTTGGCGCCTTTGGGAATATTTTCAGTTGTTAGTTTTAGATGAGATAAATGTTATATTTATATGTATATATATATATGTATATATATATATATATATATATATATATATATATATATATATATATATATATACATACATGTATATATATATATATATATATATATATATATATATATATATATATATATATATACATACATGTATATATATATATATATATATATATATACATACATGTATATATATATATATATGTATATATACATACATGTATATATATATATATGTATATATATATATGTATATATATATATGTGTGTGTGTATATATATATATATATATATGCATATATATGTGTGTGTGTATGTATGTATAACCGCAACCTCCCATATTTTTAACACATTTAAACAGAAACCAAGAACCAAAAGAGATTATCGATTATATGTGTGACATGGGAGTAAAATCATTTCCAGTATGCCTTTTGAGAGTTGCAAACAGAAGCTCGGCGTTGTTGAAGTAAATCTATCCGACGTTTCCAAAGATATTTTTCTGCAAAAAACACCCTGACTCTTTGAAATATCCCTGGTCCATATAATGCTTTCTTTCAAACTGAAATGCAGAAAGGCTTCCCACTGTTCATCTCTTTCACGAGGGACAGCTTGAATTTTCACACGACTTCAAGTCACGCAGATATGGAACGCATTTTTGACTCTTTCTTTGAAGTGTATACTTTTTCTAAAAGTAAGTACAGCGTATTCAGATATCCCTTTCAATTTTTTTGAAATCGGTGCATATTTTACACATATATTCATATTTTTTTTATCTGATTACAATATAAAGACAATATCGGAAAATGTAGGCTGGATAAATTTGCTTTTTTTATCATTAGGTTAGTGGATATAGTCATTAATGCTCACCACGAAATAGTGAATGCCTTACAATAATGCACAAATTTGCTGGATTTATTTACAATACAGTTTATGGTCTATATAAATCCATGTCATCAAAATTACGAGGATGACTTGGACATAAACACTTACACAATTTTCACTAGATCCAGAGGAGCCAATCAAGCGCCACTACATCGTCATAGTAAGGAAATAAGCCAATGGAAGACGTCGGCGAGGGCGTGTTGACCCTAAGCCAGCCAAAATGTTTATTTGCCTAGAAGACAGTGGTGTTAACGCAGATAAGTCAGTGCAGTTTTCGCAGAGTAGTCAAGGAGTTTCCCTGATATTGGCAGCAATATAAGACGAGAAGACAGTCTTCAGCCCCAAGACAGTTTTTCTGAGTTGTGATTGTGAAACAAAAGCCACAGTCCAGAAGTGCTGACAAAACTGGCCTTTGCAACAATACCTATGTATGTGCCGGTTTTATATGAACTCAGGTCGAATACGTGATCTGTTTAAGAAAATTCCAATCTATAATTGTCTCACACAGAAACCTCCCGTCCTTGAACACTTATCTAGTATATACGTTAGGAAGCTGTCTATAAAATTTTATTACTGCTCATAATTGTGTTTTACTAAATATCGTATATATAGTATATATAAAGGGTGGCCATAATTAAATTAGAAGTGTTTAGAGCCCGATATTGAGAAAACTGTTGGGCCAAATCCAACCAAATTTGCAGTAAAAACTATTTAGGGTATAGATTTTGATTTTTAAATGAAAAAAAAATAGTTCGGATTATTGCCACCGCGAGCCAAAGTCTCTTACCAGTGAACATAACTCGTATAAAACAAAAGATAATAAAAAACAAACTACTAAGAGTCTTGAACACTCCTTTTCATGAAATTTCCAAAGATCCACATTGCATCATTAGCAGCAGCCTTGGACTTATTCAAAAAATGAAATCATTTACTATCATTGACTCAACCAAATTTTAGATTTTAAAGATCTTTTTAATAACATCACCATCAAAGTTTCATTTTTGGTCATTAAAAAACTCTTCAATTTATCTCAGTAAAATACTATTAGTAAATATGACTCGTCTGCATTTTATAATTTAATACATTTTGTTCTATTTTACAACTATCTTGTACATGGTAATTATGCATACCCCCAAACGATTAGAGTACCACAAAAATCCACTAGTAGCTCTATGATCGCCAGTATTTATCTTCATTTTTACGAAAAACAATCCACTCTGATTACACATAATTTCATTTCTTCGTTACATTGATTATATTTGTTTTTGTTGTCATGCTGCACATGATTCGTCACCCCCACTTTTAATATTTATCCATACAATCTTGAGTTAATTCCTTATGAATCCCACCCTTTCAAATGTGTAAATTATCTTGATATCACTATTTATATACAAAATAACTCATTCAATACTGCTATTTATGACAAGAAACAAGAATTTCGATTTAATGTAAAATTCT